>JAODAL010017226.1:0-78385 GCA_025379985.1 Phyllomedusa bahiana | reverse complement strand
GATCCCCCAAAAATCTGCATTCACTTCTGCACCAGGCTGCTCGCCCGCCCCCGAAACCCCCTTTATCCTCGAAGTAACGCCCCCCTGGAGGTCGAGCGGTTCTCCCCAGAAGCCCCCCCTCCAAAAAACCACACTTGCGGTTTCTTCTCCAGAACTTTCTCCCGGGCCCAAAAAAAAACTATTATGGGAGATCGGAAATTTGCGGAAATTAAAAATTGGCCCGGAAAATGGGGGAAACCTGCGGAGGGAGCTTTACCCACCGATATATTCACCGTCACAAAATTTCTCTCCCTCATTTCCCCCAAACGGCTGAATCCTCAGCAAGCTAGGTGGTCACTCTTTTTCCCCCGATTTGATTTTCTTTTTCATTTTCCCGCCCGGGCCTGGAAAGAAATCAGAGCAGACGCCCTCTCAACCCTCTGACCGGGGGGGGTGGAGCCGCCTCTGCGCATAAAATTCCTCCTAGCGTTCCTCACGGGGCTCCGGTGGACCTTCAAACCCTCCCCCCGGGAAGACCTATTACGTCCTGCTATGCGGCCTCGTATCCTGAAGGGGGCATGCCTCGCAATGCGGGGCACCCTGGAGTCCAAAAGTATCAGAACAAAAAACCCCTTTTACTTTTTGGTGGCCCACCTCGCCCCGGACTTAAGACTTTGTCCGGGGCCGTGACCCCTTTGTCCCGAACAAGGTCCAGGGCTCAGCCCCGGGGGTCTCTCCTCCCCCCTTCCCGGGTGCCAGAAAGACCTTGGTCGATATTGCGAGGGATTTTGTTACTGCCCCTCCCACCTCCTCAGGTAACACTGTCACTGGGTAGTAGTCACAGATTTTCGAAAATGGCCCACTTTGTTCCTCCCTGTGGTTGCCCTCCGCTTCCCAGCTAGCCCAGCACTTCTTCCACCACATCTTTCGACTACACGGGCTCCCGTTGCATATCGTCTCTGATAGGGGGGTCCAGTTTGTATCGAAATTCTGGCGGGCCCTGTGTGCTCAATTGCAGATTCAGTTGGACTTCTCCTCCGCATATCATCCCCAAACCAACGGGCAGGTAGAGAGGGTCAACCAAATTGTAGGTACTTATCTGCAACATTTTGTGTCCGCTCGCCAGGATAACTGGTCTGACCTCCTCCCCTGGGCGGAATTTTCCTATAAGTCCTTAGATTCTGAATCCGCTGGAGCCTCCCCCTTTTTATTGTGTTTGGGCTGCATCCCCGCCCACCTCTCCCTCTGGCCTCCTCGTGTGACGTCCCTGCTGTGGATGCCCAAGTACGGGACATCAAGACACTCTGGCAAGTTAATCGACAGGCCCTTTTACGGGCCTCCTCCCGCACTAAACTTCAGGCCGATAGGCACCGGAGACCTCCTCCCGTATTTAAGCCGGGTGATAGGGTTTGGCTATCGGCAAAATACATCCGCTTCAAAGTGCCCAGCTACAAGTTGGGGCCTAGGTATCTGGGTCCGTTTGTGGTACTCCGGCCGCTTAACCCGGTATCCTACAAGCTCCGCTTGCCTCCCACTCTGCGTGTCCCAAACGCCTTCCATGTTTCTCTCCTCAAGCCGGTGGTGCTGAATCGCTTGTCCCGTAGATCTGTCTCGCCTTCTCCGGTGGCCAACTCTGATAACATCTTTGAGGTCAAGGAGGTGCTGGCGCAGAAGACAGTGAGGGGGAAGCGGTTCTTTCTCATTGACTGGAAGGGGTTCGGGCTGGAGGAGCGGTCGTGGGAACCATGAGGCCAACCTGTCCCCTGACCTTCTCTCTAGGTTTCAAAAAAGGAGGGGGAGACCAAAGTGGGGGGTACTGTCACAGGAGTCGCGGGCTCCGCTGCCCCCCGCGGCCGCAGGGGCTCCGGTGCGGTGGCTGCAGCTGCCCGCGACCACCCCGCTCCTGTCCCGGCCCCGGCGCCGCTCCCCTTACCCGTCCGCGCTCGGTAAACGCTGTCCCCGCCCTGTCCCGGCCACCGGGCGCGTGCCCTGTGTTTTAAAGGCGGGGCCGCGCGCCGGCTTCTCTAGATTTAAAGGGCCAGCGCCCCGATAATTGGTCAATTGTCAGGCGCTGGTTCTATTTAAGCGGTACGCCCCCTGCACTTCCTGCCAGTCCGTTGGTGGCTTACCGTGTGTTTAGGAGTATTGTTAGTCCTGTTCTGATTACCCGTGTACCAGTCCGCCTGCTTACGTTTCCTGACCTTGCCTGTTTGCCGCCTGCCCTGACCGTCTGCCAGTCTCTGACCACGAACCTCTGCTGCCTGCCCTGACCTACTGCCTGTCCCCGACTACGTATTTGGATTACGATTCTGTACTATTGCTGTACCACGGCCGCCATCTCAAGACTGTCACGTCAGGGGGGTAACGACCTGGTAGCCTCAAAGCCGCAGCAAGTCCATCCCGTTTTGCGGCGGGATCTGTGAAAACCGGGGGGGGGAATTAGACTCCGTTCCCTGCGTGGCTTAGCTACCATCTCTTGCATTGGCCCAGGAACCACCGAAACCCGTTACAGATGCTTATTTAGTTTACCTAAATTATATAAAAAGTCTTATTGCTTTTCAAAATCTTTGTTGAAAATTTGCAATTGAAATTTCAACTTACTCTTGTATACTTCATTTCGATCACATAATTGTTCAAAAATCAAGCTGGACTCAGAACTCTTCTTACACAGTCAAGTTACATTGTTATGGCCACCATCTAATATCCAGAGAGACCGCTTTGTACGGGAAAAACAGCAGCTAGACAGACTGGAAATTACTCAATAAGGTCCTGGTAGATTGTCAATAGTATCTGGAGTCATGCTGAATGCAGTTCATTCCACAGCTGCCGGATGGTGCAAAGTCGACACAATGATTGAGGTGGTCCTAGAGCTGCTTATTTTAGTCCAAGTCTGGGGCATTAGGGGGGTTTGACATTTATAGCTGTGCGACATGTCACATTGTCTTGCTGGAAGATCCCATCTGCCCCATAAGACAATGAGCAAGGATGGATTAATACGCAAATCAGTTGAGAGCACCTTCCACATGGATGAGTTGACCCAGAGTATGCCACAAAAACATTTCCCAAACCATACCACTGCCACCATCTGCTTGTGTTCTTCCAGCAATGGTTGCAGGGTGTTTGTTCCCTGTTATTTCTGTTCTGAAACACCAATGCCCATAAGGTCGATGAAGTAAAAAAACATGACTAGATGGAGGAGGCAACCTTTGCCAATCAGTGGAGGTACAACTCTGATACCACCATGAACATTAAAGCCTTTTCTGCCAATACAAATTTATTAGCACACCATTCATATTCTTTAGAGCCCCATATGCAGTAGGGTTCACACATATCTACCACTCCCTGGTTAATTTTGGCCTTGAGCTGCACCACTGTAGCGTGCCACACCTTCGTAGCTGACATTCACCTTTCACATCAATGGCACATGGTGCTCCGCAGTTTCCACATTGTTTATTTGCAATGGCACCATTTGTTTATTCATGATATACTTTCACCACAGCAGCACTCAAACAGTTCAGAAACTGCAATTTCAGAAATATTGGTACCCTTGGCTTGAAAGTCAATAATCATTGTTTTTTACAACTCTGAAAACAACAAGGGATATGTGTCGATTACTGAAACTATATCCTGTGGTCTGATGAGACAAAGATAAACTTATTTGTTTCAGATGGTGTCAAGCATGTGTGGTGGCAACCAGGTGAGGAGTACAAAGACAAGTGTATCCTGCCTACAGTCAAGCATGGTGGTGACAGTGTCATAGATTGGAGCTGCATGAGTGCTGCCAGCTGTGGGGAACCACTGTCCATTGAAAAAACCATGAATGCCAACATGTACTGTGACATATTGAAGCAGAGCATGATCCCCTCTCTTCGTAAACTGGGCCGCAGGGTAGTATTCCAACATGATAATGACCCAAACAAGATGACCACTGTCTTGCTAAAGAAAATTAGGGTAAATGTGCTGGGCTGGCCAAGCATGTCTCCAGACCTAAACCCTATTAAGCATCTGTAGGGCATCTTCAAACTGGTTGCTCATTTCTTTTGCGCAATTTAGATCCAGGGGTTAATTAAGCGTTGTTCTGCTGTTGTGGTCACTAAAAGAAACGTTCTTTTTCACCGCCAAAGAAGCAAATTTGCCTGTAGCATAATTCATAACCGAAGGTTAATTAAGCCTGTTTGTGCTTTTATATTCCGTAAAATACACAGTGTTTTTAAACGGCACATACAAGTCAATTTTTCCTGGCCATTTGTGGAGCGCAATTTATATCCAAGGGTTACCCAAGCTTGTTACTGGGTTCATTTGGAGTCAAATACAGGGTGTGTATTTATCATATACAGATATCTGCATCAAACAGTGTCTGTACATTTTAGAACAAACAGTATGTCAGACAGAGAGGTGGCAGGCTCTTCACCTGCGAGTGGCAGTGGCACAAACATTCCTGGAGCAGGCCCAGGTCGCAGCACAGCAAGGGGAAGTCGCAGCAGGGGTCACTCGGTGAAGCCAGAACTGCCGCTGTCATCTAGCGGCTGTGTGTTGACCAGCAACCCAAGGGTTCTTGATTGGTTGACGAGGTCATCCACTTCCTCCGAGATGAAATCTGACAACCCCAGCCAAGAGGATCGTCAGACACAACCCTTAGTTGGCATGGCCCGGGAGCGGGTCAGCGGCCCTCACCTGTCCTCAACCCGCCTCTGTCCCATCCGGTTCCCTCAGCCAGAGATCTATTATATGGTCTGGGCTCAGCGCCACTATATAGCGAGGATGAACAATTTGAGGAGGGCAGTCAGCAGCTACTTGGCAGCGAAGAAATGGGGCCAATATCCTCTGCCTCTTGCAGTAGGCGGCAAAGTATAGATGTGGAGAGTGGCATGGGAGGTCATGTTGTGAGGGGTCAGCCTCTGCATACCAAGACCGGTGATGAGGACAGCAGTGACGATGAAACACAAATCGATGATGATGTAGCACTTGGGAGCCGGGTGAAGCAAGGGCTTCATCATCGTCAGGAGAAGAGGGCGTCAGCTTGCGCGTCAGGCAGTCCATTGGTGTGCTTACCGTGTGTTTAGAGAGTATTGTAGTCCTGTTCTGATTACCCGTGTACCAGTCCGCCTGCTTACGTTTCCTGACCTTGCCTGTTTGCCGCCTGCCCTGACCGTCTGCCAGTCTCTGACCACGAACCTCTGCCGCCTGCCCTGACCTCCTGCCTGTCCCCGACTACGTCTTTAGATTACGATTCTGTACTACGCTGTACCCCGGCCGCCATCACAAGCCAGTCACGTCAGGGGTAACGACCTGGTAGCCTCACGCCGCAGCAAGTCCATCCCGCTTTGCGGCGGGCTCTGGTGAAAACCGGGGGCTTCTTAGACTCCGTTCCCTGGCGTGGCTTAGCTACCATCTCTTGCATTGGCCCAGCGAATCCACCGAACCCGTTACAGTACGCATTGGCCGTTCGATTGCCCCATTGACCTGCTACCTGGGACAACTCCTCCCCGAGGAAGAGTCTACCCTCTTTCTGTTCCAGAGACCAAGGCTATGTCCGAATATATCCAAGAGAACCCCCGGGAAGGGATTCATACGTAAGTCCCCCCTGGGCCCGCGGGGGTTTGGTTTCTTTTTGTAGAAAAGAAAGACGGTTCTCTCCGAACCCTGTATCGATTATCGGGGACTTAATAAAATTACTGTCAAGAATCGATACCCCCTGCCGCTGATCTCGGAACTGTTCGATCGGCTGCGCGGTGCGAAGCTTTTTTCCAAGTTGGACCTACGAGGGGCATTAACCTGATTCGTATTCGTGAAGGCGACGAGTGGAAAACAGCCTTTAATACGGGAGATGGCCATTTTGAATACCTCGTCATGCCATTTGGCCTCTGCAACGCTCCAGGGGTGTTCCAGAACTTTTTTAATAAAATTTCTTCCGAGACCTCCTTTACATCTGCGTGTTTTTCTATCTTGACGATATCTTAATCTTCTCCCCTGACCTGGAGACTCACCACCTCCACGTCGCCAGGTACTCAGACTCTCCGTGACCACCACTATACGCTAACTAGAGAAATTGCCTCTTCGAACCGCACCCGTTGCCCTTCCTGGGGGGTTTACATCGTTTCGGATCAGGGTCTCCAAAATGGACCCTTCAAGTTGTCCTGCGGTCCCTACAATGGCCTCGACCTGTGGGTCTCCGCTCCATCCAACGATTTTTGGTTTCGCAAACTATTACAGACAATTCATTCCTCATTTCTCCACGCTCGTGGCCCCGCTGGTGGCCTCACGAAATAAAATGCCAACCCCAAATCTTTGGCCACCTGAGGCTCAAGAAGCGTTTGATCGCCTCAAATCTGCATTCACTTCTGCACCAGTGCTGTCCCCGCCCGGACCCCCCAACGCCCCTTTATCCTCAAAAGTAGACGCCTCCTCGGTAGGTGCAGGAGCGGTTCTCCTCCAAAAAGCCCCCCTCCGGAAAAACCACGTACTTGCGGATTCGTCTCCAGAACTTTCTCCCAGGCCGAAAAAAACTATACTCTCGGAGATCGGGAATTGCTGGCAATTAAATTGGCCCTGGAAAAAATGGCGGCACCTGCTGGAGGGGCTTGTCACCCCACCGATATATTCACCGATCACAAGAAAATCTTCCCCTACCTGCAGTCTGCCCAACGGCTGATTCCTCAGCAAGCTAGGTGGTCACTCTTTTTCGCCAGATTGATTTTCTTCTTCATTTTCGACCGGCTGGCAAGAACATCAGAGCAGACCCCTCTCTAGATCCTCTGACACGGTGGGGCTGGAGCCGCCTCTTGCAGCATATAATTCCTCCTGAGCGTCTCCTCACGGTGGCTCCGGTGGACCTTCGACAATGCCTCCCGGGAAGACCTATGTACGTCCTGCTATGCGGCCTGTATCCTGAAGTGGGGACATGCCTCGCGAACTGCTGGGCCCACCTGGAGTCCATAAGTATCAGCAAACTAATCTCCCTTTTACTATTGGTGGCCCACTCTCGCTCGGGACGTTAGAGAGACTTTGTCCTGGCCTGTGACTCCTGTGCCCGTAACAAGGTCCATCGGCTCAGCCCGCGGGTCTGCTCCTCCCCTTCCCCGGTGCCAGAAAGACCTTGGTCGCATATTGCGATGGATTTTGTTACTGACCCCCAGCCTCCTCAGGTAAACACTGTCATCTGGGTAGTAGCCCGACAGATTTTCGAAAATGGCCCACTTTGTTCCTTGCCTGGGTTCCCTCCGCTTCCCAGCTAGCCCAGCACTTCTTCCACCACATCTTTCGACTACACGGGCTCCCGTTGAAATATCGTCTCTGATAGGGGGGTCCAGTTTGTAATCGAAATTCTGGCGGGCCCGGGTTGCTCAATTGCAGATTCAGTTGGACTTCTCTCCGCATATCACCCCCAAACCAACGGGCAGGTAGAGAGGGTCAACCAAATTGTAGGTACTTATCTGCAACATTTTGTGTCCGCATCCCAGGATAACTGGTCTGACCTCCTCCCCTGGGCGGAATTTTCCTATAAGTCCTTAGTTTTCTGAATCGCTGGAGCCTCCCCCTTTTTATTGTGTTTGGGCTGCATCCCCCCACCTCTACCTCTGGCCTCCTCGTGTGACGTCCCTGCTGTGGATGCCCAAGTACGGGACATCAAGACACTCTGGCAAGTTAATCGACGGGCCCCTTTTAAACGGGCCTCCTCCCGCACTAAACTTCAGGCCGAAGGCACCGGAGACGTCCTCCCGTATTTAAGCCGGGTGATAGGGTTTTTGGCTATCGGCAAAATACATCCGCTTAAAAGTTGCCCAGCTACAATTTGGGGGCCCTAAGTATCTGGGTCCGTTTGTGGTACTCCGGCAACTTAACCCGGTATCCTACAAGCCCCGCTTGCCTCCCACTCTGCGCTGTCCCAAACGCCTTCCATGTTTCTCCCCCTCAAGCCGGTGGTGCTGAATCGCTTGTCCCGTAGATCTGTCTCGCCTTCTTCCGGTGGCCAACTCTGATAAATCTTTGAGGTCAAGGAGGTGCTGGCGCAGAAGACAGTGGGGGGGAAGCGGTTCTTTCTCATTGATTTGGAAGGGGTTCGGGCTGGAGGAGCGGTCGTGGGAACCTGAGGCCAACCTGTCCCTGACCTTCTCCTAGGTTTCAAAAAAGGGAGGGGGAGACCTAAGGGGGGGGTACTGTCACAGGAGTCGCGGGCTCCGCCCGCCCCCCGCGGGGCCCCAGGGGCTCCCTTTCGGTGGGTGCAGCTGCCCGCGACCACCCCGCTCCTGTCCCGGCCCCGGCGCCGCTCCCCTACCCCTTCGCGCTCCGGTGAACGCTGTCCCCCAGCTGTCCCGGCCACCGGGCGCGTGCCCTGTGCTTTAGGCGCGCCGCGCGCCGCTTCTCTAGATTTTTAAGGGCCAGGCCCCGATAATTGGTCAATTGTCAGGCGCTGGTTCTATTTAAGCGGTACGCCCCCTGCACGTCCTGCCAGTCCGTTGGTGTGCTTACCGTGTGTTTAGAGAGAATTGTAGTCCTGTTCTGATTACCCGTGTACCAGTCCGCCTGCTTACGTTTCCTGACCTTGCCTGTTTGCCGCCTGCCCTGACCGTCTGCCAGTCTCTGACCACGAACCTCTGCCGCCTGCCCTGACCTTCTGCCTGTCCCCGACTACGTATTTGGATTACGATTCTGTACTATGCTGTACCCCGGCCGCCATCGCAAGCCAGTCACGTCAGGGGTAACGACCTGGTAGCCTCACGCCGCAGCAAGTCCATCCCGTTTTGCGGCGGGATCTGGTGAAAACCGGGGGCTAATTAGACTCCGTTCCCTGGCGTGGCTTAGCTACCATCTCTTGCATTGGCCCAGCGAATCCACCGAACCCGTTACAGATGCTTATTTAGTTTACCTAAATTATATAAAAAGTCTTATTGCTTTTCAAAATCTTTGTTGAAAATTTGCAATTGAAATTTCAACTTACTCTTGTATACTTCATTTCGATCACATAATTGTTCAAAAATCAAGCTGGACTCAGAACTCTTCTTACACAGTCAAGTTACATTGTTATGGCCACCATCTAATATCCAGAGAGACCGCTTTGTACGGGAAAAACAGCAGCTAGACAGACTGGAAATTACTCAATAAGGTCCTGGTAGATTGTCAATAGTATCTGGAGTCATGCTGAATGCAGTTCATTCCACACTGCCCGGGTGGTGCAAAGTCGACACAATGATTGAGGTGGGCCTAGAGCTCTTTTTTAGTCCAAGTCTGGGGCATTAGGGGGTTTGACATTTATAGCTGTGCGACATGTCACATTGTCTTGCTGGAAGATCCCATCTGCCCCATAAGACAATGAGCAAGGATGGATTAATACGCAAATCAGTTGAGAGCACCTTCCACATGGATGAGTTGACCCAGAGTATGCCACAAAAACATTTCCCAAAACCATACCCCTGCCACCATCTGGCTTGTGTTCTTCCAGCAATGGTTGCAGGGTGTTTGTTCCTTTTATTTCTGTTCTGAAACACCAATGCCCATAAGGTCGATGAAGTAAAAAAACATGACTAGATGGAGGAGGCAACTTTGCCAATCAGTGGAGGTACAAAATCTGATACCACCATGAACATTAAAGCCTTTTCTGCCAATAAAAATTTATTAGCACACCATTCATATTTTTTAGAGCCCCATATGCAGTTAGGGTTCACACATATCTACCACTCCTGGTTAATTTTGGCCTTGAGCTGCACCACTGTAGCGTGCCACACCTTCGTAGCAGACATTCACCTTTCACATCAATGGCACATGGTGCTCCGCAGTTTCCACATTGTTTATTTGCAATGGCACCATTTGTTTATTCATGATATTTCTTTCACCACAGCAGCACTCAAACAGTTCAGAAACTGCAATTTCAGAAAATATTGGTACCCTTGGCCTTGAAAGTCAATAATCATTGTTTTTTACAACTCTGATAACAAAAAAGGGGTATGTGTGGATTACTGAAACTATATCCTGTGGTCTGATGAGACAAAGATAAACTTTTTTGTTTCAGATGGTGTCAAGCATGTGTGGTGGCAACCAGGTGAGGAGTACAAAGACAAGTGTGTCCCGCCTACAGTCAAAACATGGTGGAGACAGTGTCAAGATTGGAGCTGCATGAGTGCTGCCAGCTGTGGGGAAAACCACTGTCCATTGAAAAAACCTGAATGCCAACATGTAATGCGACATATTGAAGCAGAGCATGATCCCCTCTCTTTGTAAACTGGGCCGCAGGGTAGTATTTTCCCAAAAAAAGATAATGACCAAACAAGATGACCACTGTCTTGCTAAAGAAAATTAGGGTAAATGTGCTGGGCTGGCCAAGCATGTCTCCCAAACCTAAACCCTATTATAGCATCTGTAGGCATCTTCAAAACTGGTTGCTCATTTCTTTTGCGCAATTTAGATCCAGGGGTTTTAAATTTAAACGTTGTTCTGCTGTTGTGGTCACTAAAAGAAACGTTCTTTTTCCCACCGCCAAAGAAGCAAATTTGCCTGTAGCATAATTCATAACCGAAGGTTAATTTTAAACCTGTTTGTGCTTTTATATTCCGTAAAATACACAGTGTTTTTAAACGGTACATACAAGTCAATTTTCCTGGCCATTTGTGGAGCGCAACTTATATCCAAGGGTTACCCAAGCTTGTTACTGGGTTTTATTTGGGGTCAAATACAGGGTGTGTATTTATCATATACAGATATCTGCATCAAACAGTGTCTGTACATTTTAGAACAAACAGTATGTCAGACAGAGGGTGGGAAGGCTCTTCACTTGCGAAATGGCAGTGGCAACAAACATTCCTGGAGCAGGCCCAGGTCGCAGCACAGCAAGGGAAGTCGCAGCAGGGGTCACTCGGTGAGGCCAGAACTGCCCCTGTCACTAGCGGCCGTGTGTTGACCAGCAACCCAAGGGTTCTTGATTGGTTGACGAGGTCACCACTTCCCCAGATGACCCTCTGGGCAACCCCAGCCAAGAGGGTCGTCAGAACAACCCTTATTGGCATGGCCCGGGAGCGGGTCAGGGGCCCTCACCTGTCCTCAACCCGCCTCTGTCCCATCCGGTTCCCTCACCAGAGATCTATTATATGGTCGGGGCTCAGCGCCACTATATAGCGAGGATGAAAAATTTTGGGAGGAGGGCAGTCAGCAGCTACTTGGCAGCGAAGAAATGGGCCAATATCCTCTCCCTCTTGCGGGTAGGCGGCAAAGTATAGATGTGGAGAGTGGCATGGGAGGTCATGTTGTGAAGGGGTCAGCCTCTGCATACCAAGACAGGTGATGAGGACAGCAGTGACGATGAAACACAAATCGATGATGATGTAGCACTTGGGAGCCGGGTGAAGCAAGGGCTTCATCATTGTCAGGAGAAGAGGGCGTCAGCTTGCGCGTCAGGCAGTGGCGCAGCCAGCAAGTCGGTTGTGTGGCCGTGAGTCAGCAGGGTAGCAGCAGTGTGAGGTCGGGAGCCAAGCGGCCGCGCGGTAGAAGAAAGTAGCGGCACAGGGGCTCAGCGAGGCAGCGGTGGTAGTAGTCACTCAGTTCGGAGCGTTGGCGGTAAAATCAGCTACTCGGCGGTGTGGCAGTTCTTTGCTAAGACACCGGAGGAGCCGAATATGGGTATATGTAGAATCTGTGGGCAGAAAGTGAAGCGTAGCCAAGGAGCTAACGTTGGCACCACGGCCCTGCATCAACACATGCAGCGTCACCATCCGGTGGCCTGGGAGAAACGTGGCTCAGATGTGGTGGTCCATCCTGTCGCCGCAGCAACAGCAGCAGCAGCGGCCAGTGACATGCATGCCATTGCAGCCAGTCAAGGCTCCACCATCTCTGCAGAAGGGAGCTGTTTCTCTTTGCCATCATCTCCCGGTCCAGATGCTCCTGCTCCTTGCTACTTATGGCACCAGCAGTCGTTCAGCGAGGCGATTGCAAAGAGAAAAACAGTATGCGTCCAACCCATCCTAAGGTGCAGAAGCTGACCGTGCTCCTGTCCAAGTTGTTGGGTTCTGGCAGTCCCTCCCTTTCCAAATGGTGGACTCTGCAACCGTTCAGAGAACTAATTTGGCTTGTGCCGAGCCGAGATGGAGAGTTCCAAGCCGTAATTTCTTTTCCAAAAAGGCAGTACCAGCACTTCATAAATATGTAGAACAGAAGGTGGTCCAATCCTTAAGCTTATCGGTTTGTTCCAAGGTGCACGGCAGCGTGGACATCTGGAGTTTGTAACTACGGTAGGCCAGTAATGTCCTTTTACGGCCCACTAGGTGAATGTGCTTCCTGCCCAGGCCCACCAACAATTTGGACAGGAGAAGCCGCTTTCTCCTCCACATTGTCAAACTGCGGCTCCTGCGCCAATGTCCGCCTCCTCCTTCTCCACCACCATCACCACCTCAGCCTCCACAAGTACTGCTCCATCATACCACATGTGTAGGGCCCCAGCGGTGTCACGCAGTTCTAACCGGGCTTGCCTCGGCGAACGAAGTCACACAGGGGAGGAACTGCTCCGCGTCATGCAGCAAGAAATCGATGTGTGTCTTTCTCCGCGCCAACTGCAAATCGGAACCATGGTGGGAGTAACATGGTGTCCGCGCTGCACCGAGGAGGGATGGTCCATGTGCCCTGCATGACGCACCTGTTCAATCTTTTTGTGAAAAGGTTCCTGAAGTCTTCCACCGATCTTCAGAAGATTCTGAAAATGGCCAGGAAACTGTGCATGCTCTTCATCCATTCCTACAAAGCCAGGAACACCCTCCTCGAGTTGCAGCGGCAGAACGGCCTCCCCCAACACACTCTGATATCGATGTTTCCACCCATTGGAATTCAAGCCTGCACATGTTGGCCCGGGACTGTATGAACAGAGAAAGGCCATTTAAGATTTTTTGATGATCCAGGCGGACAGGAGTACTTCCCTGTGTAACTTTGATGTCAGCCAGTGGCAGCTCATGCGTGACACTTGCCGTTTGTTGAGGCAATTCGAGGAGGCGATGTTATTTGTCAGTCGCCAGGACTACGGGATGAATAACGTCATTCCACTGCTTCATGCCTGGAACAGATGCTGAAAAATCGTCTGGGCAGGGACTGGAGACGTGGCGACTACATCTCGCGGCACTTGAGCCCGGGGTGGGGACTGAACTGGAGGAGGAGGAGGACTTTTGGAGTAGAAGCATGGTCGGGTTTGAAATGTTTGGATTTTTAACCAGGTGACAAGAAAAGGAGGAGCAGGAGCAGTTTGGAGGAGGTAGATGGAGATGAGGAAAGACGAGGCAGATGACCCGCATGAAACCGTGGCAGTATACAGTGGAGATGGAGGCGGGAGCCCCTGGGAGTCACTTGTGCAGATGGCCCGCAGCATGCTGATTTTTCCTGGCTAGTGACAGCTGAATTAGTCACCATCCGGCAGAGGGATGACTTCTGGCTCTCCACCCTATTGGACCCTCGCTACCCGGGCCAAAATGGGAGCCTTTTTCCCAGCTGCTGAGAGGGGGGACAAACTCAAATACTATAGGGAAATCCTCCGTAGTCAGTTGGCCGCTGCCTATGTGCGGCATCGTCCCTCCTCTGACAGGTCTGATCAGGGGGTTCTTCATCGCTCACGTACTACTGCCGCGGCTGCTGGGGGAAGGTGGTGGGGGGGGGTAGGGGCAGTACAAGCTCCATCAGCAAGCAAAACCTAAGTCTGGAGTCACTGATGACAGCTTCCTTCACCCGCCTAGTGAGGAGGGCCCGTCCCAGCAGCAGCAGCAGCAGGACCTGGAGCAGACCCTGAAACCAACAGTTGGGTGCCCTACTTGGACAGCACCTGCCACCCCAGTTAGAAGATTTCCGCTGGACTATTGGGCAGCCAAACTGGATGTGTGGCCGCAACTTGCCGAGTTTGCAGTGGAGAAGCTGTCCTGCCCGGCCAGTTAGTGTGGCACAAGCGGGTGTTTCAGTGCGGCGGGGCCATCGTTACCCCAAGGAGAACCCGCTTGTCCACGGGAAATGTGGAACGACTGACCTTTGTCAAGATGAATCAGGCGTGGGTCGGCCAGTATTTCCACACACCAATGCCTTAGGCGTCAGATTACATCAGCCATGACGCCTCACCCAAACTTTGAGAAATGAGTCTGGGTTCAAACTACCTGCCTCAGCCACTATTCTGATGCCGCCACCCGCCTGATGCCACACATCTGCTGACAGTTTCTCATGGGCCTACCACCATCTTTACCAGGGACTGGTATTGCCACCCACCTCCACACTCTGTCATTGTGCCACTATGACCTCATGCTGCTGCTGCTGTTGCTGGTGCCGTGACATCCACACTGTGTCATTGTGCCACTCTCTGACCTCCATGCTGTTGCTGCCGTCACCTCCACTCTCTGTCATTGTGCCACTCTTTGGCCTACTACTGTTTTGCCACCTCCAGAATGTCATTGTGCCACTGTCTGACCTCATGCTGCTGCTGTGGCTGCTGCCATAACCTACACACTGTGTCATTGTGCCACTCTGTGGCCTACTCCTGTTTTTGCCACCTCCAGAATGTCATTGTGCCACTCTCTGACCTCATGCTGCTGTGGCTGCTGCCGTCCCCTCCACACTCTGTCGCTGATGTTACATTCCCGCTTGAGTTTTTTGGTCAGTTTTGCCCTCTTAAGTGCCCAGGGAATTTTATAGTGAAGTGATTCTAAGAGCGGCGGCAGTCATATGCGTGTCATACTAAAACACAACATTGTATGAAGACCAAACCAAGCTCCCTCTGCATATTTAAGCATGGCACAACGTTCTACAGCACCCTGCAGGCTCTGTGCAGCCTGTAAATAGCTGCTTTTTAACGCGATTCGTCCCGAAGTAATTCTGACCGAACCAAATTTTGTCGGGAAATTCGGCGAAGTCACCGAATTGAATTTTTGAGAACTTCGCCCATCTCTAGTTTTAATAATGTGACTAGACTGTGCTTGTAATCCAATGCAAGTTTAGAATTAAATATTAGCTGTTACCACAAGATTGATTTTTGTTATAGCCTTTTGCCCTACTGTTTACACCCTTTCATCACTAATGTCCCTCTAACAGGCTCAGCTAGGAATAGAAGATTTGATATGCCAAGCACTTTGGTAGAACCACCTGTAGCCTGAACAAGAAGAAGGGGCCTGAAGATGGGTGTGAAGAGCGGGCTCTGTGAAACAGCATGGTGAGAACACCCCTTTAACTTCCAGTCTCATGGCATTATTAGTGATTTCACACACAGCATTTTTTTTTATCTCAGCAGTGAGGATAAGTCCTTTTTTTATATTTCCCATTTAAATTGCTTCAACAAATCTGCATAAAAAAACTGCAGTTGTGTTTTTTCTTAAAAAAACAAAACACTGATTGTGAAGACACCCTTAAAGAGGTCTATTGGGGGACTTTAGGGGGCCACATGTTTCAGGGAATTGAATGTAGGATACAGAAAACATGAATGAAATAAAAAACTCTTCTACTGTGTATTTCTTAGTTCTTTTCTACACATACTGTATACCTATTATACATGAGATGAGCAGATGCTGATTTTTTTTAATTAGCTTGGTCATTTAAGATGCATGAGTAGCTGTTACGGGTGTTTCCGTGACCCATACGTTGGAGCTCAACTGTACCTTTGCCTCCCCTGGCCCTTTCTCTACGAGTTGTGCCGCGTCCCACATGTCAGGGCGCGGGTGCACCTGTGGTCGTATTCCCCACAGTAGCAATTCACCTCTCCTCGCCCCCTGCGCTGTCTCTGCCAGCCGGCGCGCACCTTCCCGCTCCTTAGGGTACTTGCTGGCCGTTGACCCTATAATACTACTCAGTGGATCCACTACCTGCGCTCGTTACAGTAATTATCTTTTTTTCACTATGCAAATGCTGCTTCCTTAACCTTTCTTTAGATGTGCATTCATGTATAGTAATATTAAGGTAGTCACACATGATTTGTTCCAATAATCATGTATGACCACCATTCAAAAGTCAAAAGTGCTATTTATTACAAGGGAATATATTTGGACAAAACATTGGTTTGATTATGTAATTATTTTTTTTATATATGTCAGCTTGCAAGCGCAGTACAGAAACACTATCTAAACTTAATAATGAGACAATTTATAATCATCGACTTTCTTCATATGTACTTGTGATAAAAGATTTCCTAGTTGTCTCCAGTGCTTATAACAGAGAAAATGGGAAAAACAACTCAAAGGTAAGGTTCACCATAAGGTGTTTGCCAATCATGGGAATTTATGCTTTAGATTAGAGTATCTCTTGAGACAAGTCAGAAGAATCCATTGGTGATGGCCTGTAACATATGACCTAGAATGAAGGGGTTGTGATACGTCCCTTATATTTTAACTTGGAGATCTTTAGATCTGAGTTCACAGTCAGAATTTTCTTATTGAAATAGAAATGTAATGAGCTTGCTCACATATGTGAATAGGAAATTTAGATGACAGACTTGAATAAGTAAAGATCATTGAGTAAAATAAATAAAAGGGGCATTGGGTTCTGAAGAGTGCCACTGCTCCTGTCTACTAGCCATCTACAGTACTAATAAGGATTTGATTTCTTTGTCTATGGCTTGTTAATGCCTTAACTACTGTAAGTAGGCAACAGACTAAGTGTCTATATCATTATAGTAACTGGTTATATTAAAGTGCTTGCCTGGGTCATTTTTTTATTTAATTAAGCTAATTATGGTTGATATTTGATATTAGGTGTTTTTACATTATTTTCTGTATTATGTTTTTATCCCATACTACTACACACACTATAAAAGCACCGGTAGGCCTGATGACTAGCGTGCATGATAATTAGCAGATAATTAACCACTTGGCATGTGCGCTAGTCAGGCAGCAGGCCAATGCTGTAGCTGTACACCTTCCCAAAATGAAAGGTCATACTATACAAAGTACTGTGACACTGCATTACGGAAGAGCGGTGGGTGACTACTCTATGGAAGTGATGGACTCCTGACTTGCGTGCAAAATCAGCAGATAATTACTTACTGGGCATGTGCGCTAGCAATCAGGCCGGCCGGTGCTTCTATAGGGTATGTAGTAGTAAGGGATGACGTTTTTCATCTATGATAAATACATAATATCAAACACATTTAAATTAAATAAAGTGTATTAAGATTGTTTTTGACATAATGAGCTTAATTCAATAAAAAAAAATGAGACAACCTCTTTAACCAAATAACAGGGACTTATAAACGGCCCCTGGTGCATATCAAGAAGTATACCTATGTGTGTTACTAACATAGACAATGCAAATTAAGTTTTGTGTGCCACCTATTAAGTTGGAGTCTATATTTAAAAGGTGGAGGTCTGAACAGGCCCTAAGAGAGGTAACGTTAGTGTAGGTTCCCACCTGTATTGAGGTCCTCTTGCTTATTGGGAGGTGGGCTTAAGCAGCTTTGATAAAAAATGTTAACTAAGAACCTCAAACATTTTTCATGTATCCTAAGTAGCAGAAATGCTTTTCCAAAAATTCCTATGTGCCTTTTGATATTTTTTTAGTGTTAATAGTGTGCTGCTGATATTGGAATGTGTTTATATTTAAAAGGGTTCTCCACAGTATCAAAAATGTATATAATGTTTCAGGTGCCCCATACATAAAAGAAAATATATACTCACCCTCCCTCGGCTCTCGGTTACAGCCCCGCAGCTCTTTGGTTTTCTGTTTACAATCTTATACTTCAGAAGGGGCACGTCACTGCTACAGCTGCCAATGGGCTGCAGCGATCATGTGCCTCTGATTTACATTACTGTTCAAAAGTGAACAGCTCTGATCAGCAGCTGCAGCGATGACGTGCCATTTCAGAAGTAAAAGATTGTAAACAGAAGACCTGAGAGAAACCAAGGGAGAAGATGAGTATAGTTTTTTTTTTTGGGGACAGAATGGACAACACGTTTAATGTTGAAAATGCTGCAGATCTACAGTACCTTCGCTTGACCTAATATTTCAATTTGAACCTTTTCATAGACAAATATTTTTATTGCCCTTTAAAAAATACCACAAATAATTAAGTCAAGCATAAAGAAAGGTTAGCTCCGAAAGATCAATATTTTGTCACCTCTCACTTTCATCACACTTCACTACCTCAATTACTTAACAAAATGCAAGAAAATAACTTCATAAACACATACATTTTTTATTGTTTATATTGAGAATAGCTATTTCCCTACATCTTAAAGTTGAAAAAAAGATGCTCCTGATGATAGGAATTGAAATATTCACATATAACAGTTGTAATGGAATTTCAAATGTATGTAACATCAGTTTAATATTAGTTTCATTAACTAGATTAAACCCACAAAACAAAATCCTTTTTTGGCACGGGGGGGGAATATTGTAGCTATTTAGTTTTTAATTTTTGAATTTTTTTCTAGTCAGACAATCATATTAGAGACAAACACTTCCTTCCCGTTTAGTCTGTGTAGAAATAACAGGAAGTATTTGCTGCATGGCAACTGCAATAAAAGGGATAGAACTAGGTTGTCTGAGGATAATTGCTTTATGTAAAATGGGCTAATCTATTGAAAAATATAAAGCTTATTTACCTCCTTGCTCCTTTGCCATTCTGACATAGCCCAGGTTCCTGTTGGTCTCCACTTCCGTGCCTTTTGCTGACGCAGATAAATAGCTGGTAATATCTGCTGTCTTCTGTGTGTAAACTATAACTTTCCTAGCCTTTTTAGGACTGCAGAAGTAGAAGAGTTACAGCAATAATTAAATCTGTTTTCTGCAGATTCTGTCCCAGTCTACACAGCAAAGCTGACATGGGAGCAGAAGAATGCAGTAAATGTTATTTTCTTGTATGTCCCTCAGTAATCAGTGTAAACACTTCGAGACTTTAACATTATATATATATATCATAAAAATATATTTCTAATGAAAACCCGACTTAAATAATAGGTTATTCTCTACTGTAAAATTCACTTTAATATAACCTGCCAAACTCCAAATCCTTGCGTTTGATTGAAGGGTAATGTACAATGGATGCCAAAATTTGAATAAACATAAGTTAATATGGGAAACTATAACCCAGTCCAAATTAAAGTTTACTTTTTATTACTTTAAATGATGCAAAGATTAGAATCCATAGCAACTTTGGCCTATAAAACGTGTGCTTTTTCTGCCTGGCAGGACTGCAGCTCTTTCGTGTTCCATAAACCCCCATGGTTTGGAAAATAATCCGGTAACTAAGGTTGCCACCAAAAGTATTGCCAGTAAGTCAGTTATTCCTTTTAGGGATTCAATGAAATTAAACTTCAACTAACACAATGGCTAATTTTAGAAATTTAACTCCTTCCAGCCACAGGGTTTTATGTTTACATCATGCTCATTTTTTCCTCCCCGCCTTTCAAGACTCACAACTTTTTTAATTTTCTGTCTACAGTCATATGAGGGCTTGTTTTTTTGCGGGGGATAAGATGTACTTCTTAATGGTATAATTTACCATACAATATACTGGAAAAACTTAATAAAAATGTGGGGTGAAACGTTAAAAAAACGTAATTGCACCTTTTTTTGGGGGGTGGAAGGGTAGTTTTTATGGAATTCACTGTATGGCTCTCCATAGCCTCTTCACCCAATACATTTCTGCCTTATTCTCCAAATATCTCCCCTCATACAACCTCACAGGACCTTCTTCCCTGCTCTCCTCTTGTCCGGTCCTCACACAACCATCTCCAAGCCTTCTCCCGTACTTCCCCCACACTCTGGGAATCACTGCCCATACATCAGACTCTCCGCCACCCACACTAGCTTCAAAACCAACCTGAAAGCCCATCTCTCCACCCCACAAACATGTCTGCCACTCATCTCCTGTCTCTTTCTTCATTCCGTGTAGATTGCAAGCCTTTGTGGCCAGGGTCCTCTCTCCCTCTGTACGAGTTATTAGTCATTTATTGTTGCCACTGTATTTTGACATGTTATGTATATAACCCCCTCTAAAATCTACAGCGCCCTGGAAGTAACGGTGCTTTAAATAAATAATAAATAATAATAATAATAATAATAATAAAAATTACGGTATAAATGACATATTATCTTTACTCTGCAAGTAGATAAGATTGCAATATTTTTATTATGTTTTACTACATACAAAAAAGTTTAACTTTTTTTTTTTAATTGTTTTGCAGCACCATGACAGCAATCATTTGTTTTAATTTTCCATCTATGGACTGAAGTGGCGTAAAATAGAGTTTTTATCGGTACTATTCTTGGATACAGCAACTTTTTTATCACTATTTATTTACATTTTGGGGGGGGGGAAGTGACCAACAAATTGAAATTTTTGCATTGGTATTTTTCATTTTCTATAGTAAAAAGTAATGTTATATTTTAATAGATTTGACGTTTACAGATATGGCAATACCAATATATTTTTTAAACTTTTTTTTCATTATTTGTTCTTTTAGTCCTCTTAGGGTGCTTGACCACTAAGGGGTGCGACTGCTTGTACACTATTTTGCAATACAGTTGTATTACAAAATAACGTTCTAATATGGCTCTCCTATCATACCCTGTCTTAGGGTGTAATAGGAGTACTAAAATGGTAGCCCCAAAGCTCTTTATTAGGCCCCTCGATACCATGACAACTCATTAGCATCCGTACAATCACATCACACTGGGGTCATTTAGTATAAGCATCAGGTCACTCTGCCATTTTGTAATCATTTAGATGCCACAATCAGGTTTACTGCAGCATCTAATTTGTTAAATAGATGAGATCTGAGTTATCTTTGATCCTGACTGCATGCAACAGGTGTCAGTGGTAACTAACAGCCACCACCTGCCGAGTATGAAGTGAGCTCAGTAAGTGACCCGGCTCCATACACCCTTAGCAACATTATTTATTACATAAATGTACATCAAATGTCAGAAAGGGATTATGAAACAGTACATGGTTACTTTTATTAATAAAAAATACCTAGAGGAATCTACAGAAATAGATGTCAGGCTACTATGCCTCTGGTAAAGTGTAAAATGTATAGTAAGATGGTAGACCAGGTGCCCTTATTAGACCCCTGACTGCTATACCAACTGCTCATGTCATATGAGGTAGCTTTGACCACATATTGACTTAGATGCCATGTTTCAAAGACTGCGACATCCAAGTGGTTAATCACCTAGGATCAAAGTTATCTCCAATTCCATCTGCTCTTGACAGATGTTAGCTGCAATTAACCTTCTTTAGATGCTCAAGAAAGGTTACTTAGTTCAAAAATGGTCAAACCAAAAGCTTTCTGAAGAGTCATTTTAGGAGATTGTTGTATTGTGAAACTGAGGACCTGCTATGTGTCCAACTTGTATGTACCATGGAGGCAGACCATGTGGCTGATGTGGGGCTCCTGGAGAAAGAAAGCCTAGACATTGTTGGCAGCAGCTCTTCTTTTTATATTTTCTGAGAACCTGTGCAGGGATCCCCTCTCCACAGGTTTTACAATTCTAGTAAACAAGGGTTTGGCGAGTTAACCAAAAGATTATGTCCTTCTGCCCAAGGTGGTTGGAATGTTGGTGGTGTTGACTCATCTATCCCTGGCAGCCAGTGTTTATCTGTGGTCCGATATCTATTGATCCTCTTTGGCTATTCCCCTGATGAACCCTCGTGAATACGTGAGGGAGAAACGCGTCGGGTAATGAAAATATCGAATAAGTAACGGAGGCATCAAATAGGAGGACAGTAAGATTTCATTGTTGTCTAATGTTGTCTTGTTACAATAGGGGTATTACCTATGTATAGATTACTAAGTTACAGTAAAGAGGGGTATTATCCAATTTTTAGGTTAGTGGTGTTATAGGGTGAGCCACAGAGAGGTGGGGCCGCCCTTTTTGGGGCGATTACTCCACCTATTGTTAGTTTCTAATAGTGGAGAGTATAGGGATACATTCCCCTTTGTCTCTAACACTGTGTGTGGGTTTGATATTGTCTGCTAGATTCTTTTAAAATTTATTAATAAAAGGTATATTTTAGGATTTGGTTTTAAGTAATTTTTCTATGAATTTCTTTTGTGGTCTTGACCCTACTCATAATTTCTATACTGTGATATGGTGTTGACCAGTACCAGAAGAGGGGTATATTTCAATATGGGCTGCAATTAACATTATGTTTGACTCTAGTGTCATACTCTCAAAAAATAGAAGATTTTATTCAAAGGTGTTTAATACAGTTTTGACAGAAGACAGAAAATTGGACAAGTGTATCAAGGTCTGATTTCTACAAAATAAACACCAGGTTTTAAGCTGACTAGAATCAGCAAATCGAAGAACATAACCAACCTAACATATGGTAGACATGTTACAATCACAGCAGGAAATAAAGAAGTGACAGCTTTTACCGTTTTACATTATTGTTTAAGAAAAATTAGCAAGCACAAAATGAATGCATACAGGCGAACAGGAATTAAAGGGGCTTTCTGACATTTTCAGAAACCCCTACAGGGTATGTTCACACGCCATATTTACGGGGCGTACTTTGGGGCATAATTGCGCTGCAATGCACCCAAAGTACGCCCCACAAATACGTTAAAATTATAGCACTCATTTAGTGCTATAATAATCCGACGTTAAAGTACACGCTGTTGAGAGTACGCGCTCGCTGGCACATACTTTCAACAGCAGGCGTGTAGCGGCACGAACATGTACATGACGCTATATGCCGTGTAAACCTAGACATAAAGGCCAGGACTGCTTTAAAATAAAAATGTAAAAACCACTATTTAGAGCTTGTGTCCCCTGCAAGCCACTCTGCAGTGACATCACATACATCACTGACTATATTGTGTAGCTGTTCTTTGACCTCAGCGGTCTCTGCTTGCATGTATATCACATGACTATTGAGGCTAGTGATTGGCTGCATGTTAACATGCTGGGGGACTTGCAGGGGACACCAGGGATCTGGTTGCTGCTACAGCAGCTACTGTATAGCCGAGTACCGACCTGCACTGGGGTTTGTGTCAGACCACCCTTTAAGGATCATCAAATGTAGTGATGTTTATATTAAAAATAAGAATTTTTCAGGCTAGAGTATTGTATAGAGAGGTAAGAGATGAACAATAAAGAAAATATATTAGAACCTTGAGAATACTTGAACATTTTATGGATGGCAACTAAAACAAACAAGTTGTACGTTGACAAAATGGAGTCAGACCTTCCACCTGATGTGTTCTCAGTGAACTGAAAAAAAAAAGTTAACCAAGATAAGGCTGGTGTGTAGAAACCACAATCTATGCAAACCTACCAGACTATATAGTCTGAATTTGACCTTGATACACATTAATTTATTTGCTGTACATTTAACCAAAGTATTACCACAAAAGTGGGGTTTCTAGGTAGTGCTGGACTGCTTACAAAAAGTCTTGTGGCACCTTTTTGTCCCATAAAACCTCTTTGTGCTCCCAAAGTGTAATTTTCTCAGTCCTTTTGAAATATTATCATTATTTTTCATTTCAACAGCTTGGGCCTGTTCTACTAAGAAAATTATTTTTCTAAAGTCAGTAGAGTATAGAATTATCAAGTAAGTCCCAAGGACTAGAAAATGTGAAACCATGGCAAAAAAGGAGAAGAAACTAAATTGAAGAAATTGCACAAAGTTTGCACAGTAGAAGCCATATAAACTATACCTAGAGTATACTGTATATACTCCCGTGCCAGGCACATACAATTTTTATTTTTACAGATTTTAACTGCAGGCTTAAATATGGTAGGGATTAAGCCAGGAAAAATAGTTTAACCCTTGTTTGTATAGGAAAGTCATGTACCTCTAAGTCAACTGACAGGTATAATTTACAAGACCTTGGCTGCATTCTTCCTTTAACTTTCTCTCACTTTGGTTGATCTCTGTGACATAAATAAGTAGCCTTGTGGGCAGCATATCACATTCCTTTCTCTTACTCTGAATCCTTCAGGTTCAAACTAAAGTCACTACTTGTTTAAGACAATCTAGTGCTCAGCTCTCCGAGCCAATTTTTTTTCTTAGAGCAGAACTGGGGATAAATCACCCACAATCTATCTGCCGTCAGTAAATGAATATTTTTGTCCTGTCTCTTTGATGAATTGGACATTGACCCGTCAGTAATTAAGTTATGGTACATCATAAGAATCTTCTAACTTGAGGCCTCTGTGGAATCGTATGACCTTTGCTAGACTCAGTACACAAAGCATTATTGGAGAAAACTATTAAAGTACTTTTCATTAGGCCAAAAGAATACTTAAAAAGATTCCCTACATAAAAGTACAGTACTTAATATCCAGTTATCTCATGCAATAGAGATATTGCCAGAGGTCATCTGCATAGAAAACTCCTGGTGGCACAAGACCCAGCTGCAGTTAATGTATTGAGTAAATACCCTTGAGTTTTTTAAACTACCAATCCTTAAGTATAACCCAAACCCTAATTTGTTGTTAGGGCTTTTTGGTCTTATTAGGGTTAACATCTCCTCATTACCTCCAGTCTACGGAGCCATACCTTCAACGTCACTTCCAGCCAAATGTGCCATAAGATTGGATGTGACATCGGAACGACCGCACTGCTGGACATGGAAGCGCTATAAAGAGTTAAGTTAACTAAAAGAAGGCTTTAAAAACTAGTTATGGTTAGAGAGAATAGTTTTGCGATTTAAACCAAAATTAGTTTAAGGCCAACCCAAATCGAAGTGCCCATATTCAAGTCGAATATGACTTTAAACTGAATCCAAAACACAATACTACCCTGGAATACAGTATGTTCAAATATAAAATGGTTTAAAATATTGAAGCCTTTAAACTTTTCATCACATTACTATGAGCACAAAATGACACAGTTTATAACTGCTTACGAGATTGTATTTTCTTCATTTTGTTTAAAATCAGTGTTAGTCCAAGAGTCCAAATGGGTATCCTCGCAATCATTCTAAAAGTTCATGCAAGTGCTCAAAATTGGCAAATAGGCAAAAATGTTGTCAGTATAGACTAAATAAAGTAAAAGACCAATTTTCCACTTCTTTTCCTTCCTTTCTGTCTTTGGGATAAGGGCTTAAATTATACTTTTGTGACTGATGTGCTGATGTGTGCTGATATTTAATTATAATTTTTTTTCTTTAATAAAACAATGCAATTACCCTAAAGGCTTAAGAAACTGCAACTTGATAGTTAAAGGAATGTTCCAAAAGTTAGGGGATGATAAAAAAAGAAAAAACCTTGTAAACCCTGTCGTTCCAGCGCCTTGGCCGGCCCTGGACATGCTAGCCGATGACATCATTCTTCAGGTAACTCTCCAGCTATCCACAGGTGCTAGCACCACCATGTGTGACCGCTGTGGACAGCCACTGCAATGAAATGAGCGGTTTTACAAGGTTTTTGTTTTCAATTTTTAATCATGCACTAATGACTAACGATCCATTAAAACTTTGGGAACTTCTCTTTAAGTGTGAGGAAAATGTTCTGAAATTGCTGCAGATAGGATATTTACAGCATACTTTCTATAAATGCAGAACCAGACAATCAATGAAATTGACCTTGATGATTAAATCTTAAACGTGTCGTATTACACATAAGGCCATCAATGTTACATCAGTGAAGGCCCCACACTAGGGACCTCAAATAAACAGTAGAACATAGTTGAAGTGGTTTTGTGCTTCTTTCACCGCATAACCCAATACAGCAATGTTGGGCCTAATACCGCAACCGTTTTATAGAAATTTCTACTATAAAGCGCTTAAAAAAGTTAATAAAAAATAGATATCATGTACACACCATTATACCAATTTAGTTTATTTTTCACGGAGGTCTAAAAGGCCACCCTTTGAAGTATGGAGCAAACTAAAGTCCCCATGAACTTCTAACAGTGGCATGACCTATTGGATGTCGTATGTATGAAGCTTTTCTCCCCCAGGAGCATATGGAATTGCACAGAGCATTGTAGTACAGAGCTGTACAGGCTTTATGCCATGTGGATGATGCCGAACTCTGTAAAACTTTGCTACCATATGCCAAACTTAAAATACTGCATTTTTGCTTTAATTGACTCTCTAGATTCCCCATTTATATTAATATTATATTATCAGCATGTACCAAGATTATTCTTTAGATAACATAGTATCTGTCAAAGTCCATTTAACAAAATGGCTTAAATTCCATTACGCCCTCTAAAAAAAGAGGTTAATGTGATTGATGATGGTTGGTCTGTTTAATGCAGTGTAGTTCTGAAATACAAAATGAACTTTTATTTCTGGGAAAATATGTCTTTTCTGTACAATTCATATACTTCTATTTTTGCAATATTCTAGAGAAACTACATACTCTTAAACGATAGCCATTAGTATTGTCTTAATGCACTTCTTTCTTCTGAATTATATATTTCCTTTTCATTATCAATGGAGTTAATTCTGAGATATATTCTACTTATCTTATCCACGTTCCCATCAGCTTCTAATAAAAGTCCATAGGTCATCAGCTTCATTACCAATTTCTGATTTACAAGATAGCTAATAATTATTGCATTTCATAAATTTCCACCATCCTTAAAGGGGTTTTGCCATGAAGTAAAATTGAAATGGGAAGCTTGCAAATGAACCCCTTAAGCCGAACACCTGAAAAGTAGTTAATGACCAGAACATTTTTTTCGTTTTTCCTCCTTGCGTTTCAACAGTTGTAACTTTTTTATTTTTTCAATGACGCAGTTGGATGAGGCCTCGTTTTATTCGAGACAAGTTGAACTTTATGGGGGAATAGTTTAAATTCGCTTATACATAATTGCAGAATTTTATTTTTATTAAAAAAAAAATGTTTGTTTGTTTGTTTTTTTACACCATTCACATTTCACACTTAATAACTTGTTAGATTAATTCTACAGGTTATTACGGTCATGTGGATACCTAATATGTGTAGGTTGTTTGCGTGTGTGTAATATATGCACAACTATTTATTATTAAATATTACTTTTTATTCATTTTTTTTATTCTTTTTTTTTACACTTTTTCTGGTTTTTTTTACTTTTTTTTAAATCCCCTGAAGGGAGAACTGTTTTAATTTTTTTTTTTTTTTTTAAAAACTTAGTAATTAATTAGCATATTCATATATGCTAATACATTCTAATCTGTGTCACTTTGACACAGGCAGTGATCTGGACAGCACACAGTGTGTCCAGGTCACTGGCTTCATGCACAGACAGCTCTGGGGCCACTCTAGGTCCCCAGGGCTGACTGTGCAGCCGTTCCCCGAGCTCTGTCGGGTGACCGGGTGTTCCGATCACCCGACAGAGTAGGGAAACCCTTTGATTGCGCTGCGGTAACGCACCACCGCAATAAAAGGGTTAAAGCACCGGGATGCGGAGGTTTCACCCGCAGCCCGATGCTTGCAGGGGATGCTCTAGGATCAGGGCTGTGTAGAACAACCCCGATCTCAGTGCAGCTGCGGCGCCCGGGGGCCGCAAACTCCGGTGTCTGCAGCGACGTCTGAAGACGTCACTGCAGACGAACGACCCGCAGCAGCAGACATCTAAAGTCATTAAGGAGTTAAATAATAAACATTTCCACCATTTATCATTATTAAAAATTTTGTACTGTTTTTGTTTTAGCTGCTCTTTTAGTGATCCATTGTTTACAGTTTGTCTCCAGGGGATACGACCATGGCTGAGAGCTCCTTAGTCCTGGCCAGACATGCTTAGACATCACCTCTCCTCTCAGGCAGCTACTGAGTGTTCAAACCCCAGGTGCTGTCATTCTATTCCCGTCCTCTGTTCTCCTTAGTAATTAGTCAAAGAGTTCAAATAAATAAAAAAAAAGAAATCTCAATGAGGTATGTGCATTGATAAAGAGAAAAAAAAATCCACAGGTTTGTTTCCTGCAGGGATTTGAACCGAGGACTCTTGTGCTGTGAGGCAAAACCTTTACCTCTGTGCTACATTGGAGCTACTCACATCTCTTTACATAAACAGACTAGAGTGAGCAAAGGCCTGGTGATATCATCCTGCTGGGTCACATAATATGCAATTCAAACAAATCACATACGCCCCCATCTGAGCACATAGAGTTGTATTGCTGGATGCAGGAGGTATGAAATGAGATCCTGGCAAAACCCTTTTAAAAGATGACTCACAAAATTTCCGATAACTAAAGAAAAAATAAACATGGAAAAAAATTGATTAGAAAAAATGGGCAACTTGCCACCTAAGGATGAACAAGGGTCAAGTACATTGGTATAAAATGTTGTTGTCCTTGAAATTTAATAGTATATTAAAGGAAATGGAATAATTTTGTCTCTTAAGATTATTTGATTAGAGAAATTTTAATATAAAGCCAGCTCACTAATTCAATGTGGTGTGGAGTATGCTCAGAAGCACTTTGTGGTGGATACAACAATGGCAATAGATCATGAAAATCCAGAATTCCACATCTAAGAATAAAAGCTTCAAAATCATTAGCTGACTCCAATAAAACAGCCATCGCAATTTGGAGACAGCACAGAAATAGATCTGTCATGCGTTAAGCATAGCATGAGGAACAGATATTGGGTTAAGAATGCGTAAGTGGATATCTTTTTGTCTCTGACCCACAATGTCTGGTTTTGTTGGATGAAAATAAGGCTTTTATTTTTACATGTGGAATGCTGGATTGTCAGGAGTTGTTGCCATTGTCATACCACACGGAGTTATTCCAAGTATACTCCACATCACGTAGAATTGGTGAGATGGCTTCAAATTTATATCAAATTCTGCTCCTATTTGTTTGTAGAAACATACTGACAAACTTAAAATAAAAAAAAAATTTAAATTGGGACATTTTAGCTTTCCATTGTGCAGTTGAGAAGGATTTATGCAATCTTGTTGGGAAATCAAAGCATGGAAAGAATTATAACAAAACTAGATCACTATTCAATCAGCTGACAAAGGAGAAGACATCATTCTAGATAAAGAAATGAAAGATAGAGAGTAAAAACAGAGTTATCAGATGAAAGAAGTTATTTAAAGTTAGGTTATGATCCAACAAAAATTTACAGCAAGTTATAGACGTTGTGATAGAACTTTAGTAGAAGGTATTCTCAACAAGCGGGAACACAGTTACATTTTAGAAACACAATATTGTATACCATTTTGCTACTGTATACTGAAAATTCACAAAATTCCTATAGACTCCTCCACTGGAAGACCTATTGTGTCAGGAATAGGTTCCTTGACATCTAATTTGAATATATCAATCAAGTTTTGCAACCACATGTAAAATCAATCTATTTGAAAGACACTACACAAGTTATACAATTATACAGTTGAAAATCTCAGTGGCATTCAGTATTTGTTTGAGGTTTATTGGTAGTTAGTTCCTTATATACTTGCATCAACCATTCTCAAGGAATATTAGTACTACATTTGTTTTAGAATATGACTTTTTTTTCCTTTAACACATTGGTACTGCTGTTACTATCAAGTTTACCCCTTGTTTACCTATTTACTTTATCTTTATCGGGAACAACTGACTTTTATTAAGACAGGGTGGTCCTTTGGCGTTACTACATAGAAAATGTTATTTTTATCTGGGGACAGTCAGTTCCAGAACTACAATGCTTTCTAAAAAAAAAAAAATTACATTTTTACTTCAATTTACAATTTATACCACATATTAGTCAGAAAAACAAAGAATATTTAGACTTAAAGTTAACAGTATCGGGATCAACACTAATTTGTAATAAACACCTTTTACACAGAGCTAATGATCAATTTATTTTAAATTCTAGTTGCCATCTAACCCAATGGCTGCTAAATGTTTCATAGTCTACCATAGAAAATAAGGTAGAAAGTAAAGACAAAGCACAATGTAAAAAGGTTTTACACATAATCCACAAACATTGGAATCTTCTGGGCTTGTTGCTGGAACCATAATTACCACATAAGTCCTCAATCATTTTATATCAGAGTACACAATTTAGGCCTTATTGATGCACCAACTGTCTATATTGATAACTTTTATTATAATATTAAGGTTTTTTCAGGTGCAGTTCATCTGCTAACTGTAAAATCATGATTTACCGACAAACTAATTGTAAAATCCACTATCAATGAATATAGTGAATACATGAGTTTAAAACTGATATAATAATAATAATAATGATAATAATAATAACAATAATCTTTATTTATATAGCGTCAACATATTCCGCAGCACTTTACAAATTCAAGGGTAAACATACAGACATTACACATTAAAAGTACTTACAAATGAGACACAAGGTGTGAGGGCCCTGCTCGTGAGAGCTACAATCTATTGGGGTATATGGGTAAAAACATCGGTAAAAAGTGCCAAGTTTACAATGGTCCAGCCTTGTTTCATAAATAGGGGTGGTTTACATGAAAAATGGATAAACCCTGCCACCCAACTGTACATCTATATACAGATAAGTGCCTGTGAGTGCCCTAGTGTAGGGAGTGACAGATGTGTGTGATAGCAGTTAGGGATCTTGGTAGGCTAGGCTGAGAAGATGTTTTCTTAGGGCCCTCCTAAAACTGATATAAATAGAGTAATTCACCTGCAATAGCACAAATATTATCCATCTGATACACTGTCCATACAATAAACAATATGTAGGGAGGACATCCCACATGCTCAAAAAGAAGATATTGGAATACATTTACAATATAAAAACAGCTTTTAAAAAACATAAATTCTCACTACACTTCAAACCGTTCTAGCAGTGTAACTTGAAGGACCTAAAAAACTGCAATACATACAGTCCAAAAAGATTGGAAATTCAAAAATATCGCTAAACATTTGATTTTGAAATTTAAATTGATGCATCTGTGTTCTTCCCCCACCAGGTCTGTAGTTTGTTGTTCTCCAGTACTCAGATATGAAATGGCACTGATCCTGCAACATCTAAACAGTCTCTCTTCACACTATTAAATACTTGTGAGCTCTTCAACAGTTTGCATATTGTTTTATTATAGATACTCTTGTATGGTAAATAGTATTGCTTTCATAATACAAGGAAATACAAGTTTCTTTTGATCTCTCATTTAGAGATCAGGATAAAGAATGCACATTAACAAACTGATAGTAGTATAATGTTGTACCGTGTTAGCCATAGAAAGTAGTAGAAGAGTAAAGAAATCAGGCGATACCTTTTTCAGGCTAACTGAGTATATTTGATGGTGAGCTTTCGAGAGAACTAGCTCCCTTCTTCAGATATGGTGTTAACACCAATCTGAAGAAGGGAGCTAGTACTCTCGAAAGCTCACCATCAAATATACTCAGCCTGAAAAAGGTATCGCCTGATTTCTTCACTCTTCTATTAACAAACTGATGCAGAGCACAGACAGGAAGTTCCTTAAGTCCCAGGTGGTGGCCAGTCATTGAATGGATAATAATTCAGAGAGCCGGCGGGCGCAGACACAGACAGGAAACCGGATCAGAAGAGGAGTGTGGAGAGGTAAGTAGATGCTGGCAGGGGGTCAGAGCTAGTAGCACCGACACAGGCATGTCCATGGTCTGGAGCGAGAACAACAGCATGCATCCTGACATTACTTTCCCATCCCCCTTAAACTCCCTCTTCTTCCCAGCCCATCAAACTCTTCAGATAGTAACGGGAATGCTTGAGGCAGCGTTAGTGGGATTGCTGGTCCCAATGGATGATCTCACTCGTTTTCCAAACACCGGAGCATTCAGCTGCAACCATGAGAGACCCAGAAGAACTGCAGCAGAGATGCAAGGGAGAGGGAAGAACGAGATCTTCTCCTTGTGGAACCTCCCAACCTGTAGTGTCAGCGGTTTGGTGAGAACAGGTTCTTTCAGAATCTTCTCATTGATGAAGGAGAAACAGAGACAGTTCTAGATGGAAGACAATACTTGGAAACCATGGACGGATGAACAAAATTTGCAATGGAGCCAGAATCCAGGACAGCAGGGACTTGAAAACTGAAGCCAGATATGGAACTGAGGGTGACCGGTGTGGTGAGGCATGGACGCGACTTCAACCAGGGTCACCTCACACAGAAGACCTAGGCATGGGGGCTTCCAGAGCGCAGTCGAGCGAACTGGGCAATTTTTCAGGAAATGTTTGGTACTGCCACAGTATAAGCACAAGTTCAAACTGTGTCTGCAGGTGTGTTCTTTCTCAGATAGATGAATACTGTCCACTTACATAGGTTCATTTTGAGGGAACATGGGTTCGGGTGCAGTAGACCTTTGGAAGACAGGTGCAAGATGAGGAAGACTGAGAGGTCGGGAGGATGTAGTGCTGGAGAAGCTATAATTCTCTTTCTGAAAAGCAGATGTCAATCCTGGTGGCTAGAGCAATGAGGTCGTCCAGGGTAGATGGTATATCACGACTGGCAAGCTCGTTCTTGATTTTGACCAGCGAAGCCTTTCCAGAAAGCTCAGACACCAATGTGTGAAAATGAATGACATATTGCTCCACTGTGGTATCGCCTTGTCTGAACTGGAGCAAAGAAGAAGCAACAGAGGTATTCCGCCCAGGTTCTTCAAAAACTTTACAGAAGGAATTCAAAGATTCCTGTAGATTCACGGTCAACGTATCCCCTTGCTCCCAGAGGGGTGACGCCCAGGAAAAAGCTTCACCTGAGAGTAGGCTGATAATGAAGGCTACCTTGGCTTGATACAACAGGAACTGATGTGTCAGGACCTCGAAATGGATGGTGCACTGATTGAGAAACCAGAGATATGTCTTGGGGTCACCGTGGTAATGAGATGGCAGTGGCACATACAGACTGGGAGTGGTAATGGCAATGGAATTTGGTGCTACTACAGGTGCTGATTCAGATGCAGCTTCAGAGAAAAATGTGATAATGGTCTTTAGCACCTGAAAAAGTTGCTTCTGACAGACATCTTGTCGAGTTACTATGGCTGCAATATGGTGGATGTCAGGTATTGGCACATTGGCCTAATCCATAGTCAGTTTGTACTGCCAGCCATAGAACTGTAGGCAGCCTTGGGAGGTCTCAGACAGGTGTAACCAATAATGGTTAGAGGACAACATGCAGGTAGCAGATAGGCGAAGCGACAGGTTCAGCAGCACAGAAGTCACAGAAGCCAGGCAACAGCAGAGTAAGGTAACGGTACAGCAATGCAGAGGTCATGATCAAAGAATCCACATCAACATACTGATGCTGAGCATATGCAGGAAGTTCCTTAAGTACCAGATGGTGGCCAGCCTTTGGATGGGTAATTACGCACTGGCCCTTTAAATCTCAGAGAGCCGGCATGCGCATGCACTCCAAACAGACAGAAGACCAGAAAAGAGCAGAAGCATGGAGAGGTGAGTAGACCCCGGGGGGCAGGGCATGTAGCATCGACATGAGAACATTTGCAGCCCGGAGTAGGTACCGCGACGTGCATTGTGACACACATAGTGCTCCAACAACCGTCAGTAGAAACTTTGGGCTGTAAAAACCATCTTTTACTTTTTCATTTAAAATACAACATAATATTTATATTTACTAATCTATTAAAGTATTCGAATATTCAGGTGAGCCAAGTTTGAACTAAGGCACAGTTGTGATTTATCAATGTTTACTATACCACTTAGTGTTTATGCCGCATTGCCCTACAGCATCACATGCAGTCTTTGAATTTGCATACATAGCATTGACTCTTTGGACAAACTTCTACTTATAAGGCTATGTTCAAACGGCTTAACTGCGGGGCGTAATTACGTCCCGCAGTTAAGCCGTGGGGCCGGGGCGGGAGCGGGGGAGTGAGCGGGGGGCCGGCACTTCGCCGGCCCATAGACTTGCATTACCAGCGGCGCGTATACGCCGCTGGTAATTCACATGTCAATTATCTCCCCGCCCGGCGGATTCGGCGAGCAGGTTAGGGGAGACGTAATCCATAGTTCTCTATGAGAACTGTGGATTACCGTAATGACTGGGCCGTTTTCAGCCAGTAATTTGCGCACTCCAGCGCGTAATTACAGACCGAAATACGGCCCATTTTAAGCCGTGTGAACAGGGCCTAAGTGTTTTTTGCTGATTTTACATATACCTATCCAATTTCGATTGAAGTTATTGAATTTATCTACGTAAATTAGTGTAAAAGCTGGAGACATTTCTGTGAGATCACATCTTGCATTGTTATAGTGTTTATTGTCGTAGGGTGAATATTTGATATTAAAATTTATTTTAAGAAAAGTGTCTAATAAATTCAAACTGCTATACACTAGTGTATTTACCATGTCAAAGTGTATTTGATTACATTTGTTATTGTATTACATTTATTTATTATCCTTAGATTTTTAAATTTTTGGGTATTTACAGAGTGGTGTCCTAATTAGTTATAAGTGAGTAGTTGTATTTTTATTCCATATATTAGTAAATTTTGGAATGTATCGTTCATAAGTGTGCTACCATATACATTAAATATTTTTTTTTATTTCAAAGTATATACATATAAATTTTGTACTGATTAAACAAAATCACAGTAGAGCCCATTTTTATTTATTTATATATATATATATATATATATATACATATAAATAAAAGTTTTTAAATATAAAATATATAATATATTATATATATATAAAATATATATATATATATATATATATATTTGACTTCATTAAAATATAACCTTTAATAGATAATCACCGTTAAAAACTTTTTTTTTTTATTAAATGTAACCTTTAACGGGAGTTGCATACATAAAAAATAAGCTCTACTGTGACTTGGTATTTTCCATAACTCTTGATTTTGGGATTTTCTGTGATCTACTGAAACAAACAAGTGATCTTGAGAAAAATCATTATTCAAGCTTTCTTAAAGATGGAAAAGACCAGATTCTAGGGTTATTATAACTTTTTCTTTTTCACTAAGCTTTTCTTTCTATATATTTTGATACAACACACAAAGAAAATCAATTGCCATTTTAAACTTACTGTTAATAAATTCTAAATTCTAAATTCTAAATTTCCAATTTAAAATGAATTACCGTATACAGAATTAAGTGTTTTCAAATTATTTTTTCTGGTTTTATTTAAATATTTCTATATAAAAAATAATTAGTTGTGTAATGAAATCTTGTGTGACTTTTTAATATGTATTCTCGATGTGCATGTGCTTAAATTTTTACCATTTAAGATCTGTACTTCCTTTTAATATATGTCAACATTTATGCTAGCATACAGAGGCTAGAAAGCAAGGGTCAACAGTTGTTTGGCTCATTAATGTTCTCTTCAAATTGTTACGATGGCTTTTGTTGTTACAGAAGTCATGAAACGACTTTCGCAAGAAGGTGATTGCCATACATGCGTGGTAGAAGGACGTTACTAACAGGGGCGTTGGTAGGAGGGACGGTTTAATGGGAGTGTTTATTTAGCCAGTATCATCGGATATTGGTACGTGTGACAGTCATTTTCTCACTATAGACCACTCCCTATTATGCGCCCCTTGGTGGGCGGGATTTAATTTTGCTCAGTTTTTTACGGAGAGAGAGCTCTGTATGGAAGATGAGACACATCTATCTCCCATATGCCGGTGCTTATCTTCGATCCAAACTCATATGGCATCTGGTTAATATTTTTTTTTTGTTTTTTTTGTTTTTCCCCCTTGGGGGGGACCGATGAACCTCATGGACTTGTCAGGATTTGGATGCACTATATAGGAAATTGGATGCATTATATAAAAGGACAGTAAGATTGCTTTATATTATGCTTATTACTGTTGTTTTTCTTTACAGGAGTAGTATCCATATGCTTCTATATACCTTGTATGTTTTTTTCTGTATCATGGTTTTAAGGTTCTGGGGGCTATGGAGATACAATAATACCTAGGTGTTGTAGTGGAGCTTAAGTAGGTTCAAAGCCACCAATAAGCGGGGCTGCTTTTTTTGGGGCAATAACTCCACCTTTTATCAGGATTTAATAGTGGAAAGTGTAGGAGCCCAGTTTAGTTTGTAGATATTTAGATCTGCTGGCCCCCCTGCAGCTTTAGACCCTGTTGTATGAGCACTGTGCTTTTATATAAGTTGTCTTGAAACATAAACTGTTTTAGTCTAGTAGCATAATAAAAAAGTATATTTTAGATATAGGGGTCTAGATTAGGGTTCTGTGAATTTTGTAAGTACTTTAACCCTCTGGTTATTCATATTTGTTGTGATTGGTATGGTCAAATCTTACCCATTTTCTTAAGATTGATGTTGGCTGATGGTCGAAACTGGTCAATTTATCAAGAGCAACAGAACCAGGGGAAATGAATAAACAGGAGTATGAACAGAATTTTGGGGTAAATTTACACGCAGCATATATTTTGTACAATTTTTGCAACTGTCCCTCTCATCTAAACGGAACTTGACAAAATCTATTGGCATACTGGAGAAACAACACCATTTTGGTGGATTGGACTTCTGCAACATCTCTGCTGCTTGTAAACATATGTTAAGTGTGTTAGAGTCGTCTTTTACTAATCTATGCACATGAGAGCAAAACACATGACTAGAACGGGTTTCCAGCCTTGGATGTAAATCAGTGTTCCAAATACTAGCAAGCAAGCAAATATCTTGAAAATTATGAGAAACGGATAAATTATAGCAAGATTTTCAATATTTCTATCATATAGTGAATTAAGCATTATCTACCTAAAACAGCAAACCCCTTAAAACAAGATATGTCTCTTTAAATCTCCTTTTATGCTATTTCCTTTGAAGTCTATTTTCCCTCTATTTAAAAAAAAAAACAAAAAAAAAAACCTAGCGTAAGATCGCAGTAACAGAGGATTGGGAAAAATTTTCTAATATATACTTAGGGGATGCTTACCCATTCCCCGGTATCAAGATCCATTCTCCCTAAGGATCTGAAAAGCCATAAATAAGAGAGGATATCGTAAATGTGATCTGTAAGGAGCCTAACATGTTCTGCTAATTAGGAATAGCATAAAGATTTGTATACGGGCAGAGCTTGTGATATTTGTTAACATTGCGTTAATTTTTTCCTCTTTGCCTTCCAAGAGCCATAACTTTTAATTTTCATCATTAACATATCACAAGGCATTATGGGAAAGGAGCTGTGAAGTCTACAACGCCCTCTATGGGATGTACACAAATCCTCAATTTTCTTTTTAACCCACCTGAGTCTTGAGAAAGCAAAAAGCGCTGTATGCAGAGAGTGATATGGGCATGGCCTAATATCCCTATTGCTTTCTCAAGACTAGCTGTATCAAATGAAAATTGAGGATTTGTTAACATCCAATAGCAGGGTGCTTGACGATTCTCAGTTCCTTTACACCTAATCGCCTTGTGATACGTAGAGCTCAGTAGAGGGCAAAAAGGCAATTCAAAACTCTACACACCGTATGGTGCTCTCCCCAAGGAGAGATGTTCCCCTTTCTGTATAATTAACATAGTCATACAAGGGCTTGTTTCTTGCAGTACAGGATGGTACTGTTATACTATCTAATGTACTAGGAAATAAACAAATCCTTTGTGGGGTAAAATGTGGAAATAAAAACAATTTAGCCATTTTTGGTCGGTTCTGTTTTCATGGCAGTCACTGTGTGGTATAAATGACATAATATTAATTAATATTAAAAAAAAGTTTGTATTTTTTAAATGATTTTTCTATAAGCGCTGAAGTGTAGTTTTTACTCATACCATTTTAGCATGCATGCATCTTTTTGTTCACTTTTTATTTCAACCTTTTGGGTACCAAAAAATGCAGTTTGGGCATTAGGTAATATATTTTCTACATGGTTCAATGTACAGGACAAATAATGTTTTAGTTTAATAGATTAGATTTTATGTGTAATATCAATTATGTGTTTTATTTTTTTTTATTTGTAAAATGGAAAAAAGGGGATGTTGAAAACCACTATTTTTTTTTTGTACTTTTTTTTTTTAAAAGTGTTTATTTTTGAAGACATTTTGGTTTTATAAACATCAAATTCCTTGTAAATTTACCTAAAAGCCATGCATTCTACATATATATACTGTTTGGCCGTAATTTTGCTACACAGTGTGCACAGAATTACAATATGATCATATGCTCCAGATGTTCGAGTTGGCAAGACACGCACCAATAAATCAACAGGGTTTCTGTGTATGACTTTAAATCAACTGATTCGTTCCCATTCCAAACCATTCACCCCATCCATTCATTTTTATTAAGAACGCTGACACACCTCTAACAATCTCTTGTTTTCCGACGCCCCGCCCCCCCCCAATACACAACTTGTAGACAAACACTCAACCCGCCTGCGAATCGATCCAGACGCTCCATATATACAAAATTTGTTCAGGTACCCCGTGCGCCCAAAAGGGTTGGCCTGATACATAGCTAGGTCTCCACATTCACTAATTGCTTCCACTGCTCAGAGACTGGACACTACCGGAGGATTCCGTTATGTAGTATGTTTTGAGGGCATAGAGACATGAGACTGCCTGAATAGCTGTTCGCCAGCTGACTCTGACTATATCACCCACCAGACCCTAGTAGTCTAACCCCGGAGCACACACTGCTGGCGGTCCAAGCTTCTTCACTCAGAGAAGCTCATGAACCTCGGACAAAATGTTATAGATCCTCGGGCACATCAATTACCATATGGTATAGGAGCCTCTCGCATTATTAATCTTGTGCACATCGGGCTTTCCTGTTTCCCATCAGGGCAATATCGCGTAGTGGTATAATATACCCTGTGTAAGCCATATCTCAAAATCTATATCAACCTGCCCCCCGTATCCATGCACTAATTACTGTGGACTCCATGAACGCCGCCAGCTCTTCCAAATGGATGAGGCTCCATCTCAGAATGTCCCCCACACACTTCTCGTAAGGACTTTTTTAATAGGAGCGTCTGACACTGCATTATGGGCTTTATAAAATGTAGACACTGGTTTTGATTTTGATCCTCACGTCGTGCCACCCTTTTCCAACAAGTTGCCACACTCCAGGTCGGATAGCGCCCCCCCCCAAATTGTTTTGTAACCAGGCATGCGACGCAATGGAATATCTAAGAGGGACCCCTTTTGTATTTCGAGGACTATTCGCCCAGCACTCTGGAAGATAAGGAAATTTCCATCCACATTTAATTGCCCAAGATATTTAATGCCCCTTTGCGGCCAGATTTCAAATGCCCATTATGACCTCCATTCTGGGAAGCCTTCCGTTGCGCCATAGGGCATGTTAGGGGACCACGCCTCTCCTCTCCTTCGCCACAATAAGTAGAAAACCAACAATCTCTTCCATATACTGCAAACTGATGCAGCCATAGTGCGCAGTGTAATGCGGAACGGGTAATTCCCTGTCTGTACTACGTAAGAAATAGCAAGTGGACTACTATGACCCACCAAGGCTGCCTCAAGTGCCAGCTGGGATTATTGTGGTCATGCTGCAATCCACCCTCCTGCATATGACCTGTGGACCGGCGACGTATTAGATGTGAAAAATCACGGGAGGCGCTAACCCTCCAATCCTCATAGCCGTGCATCAGTGTATTTGTTCCCTATCCTTGGGGTAATACGCCGCCCTGAGGTATGCACGGAAATCTGTCGTTCCCTCAGAATGATAAAATGCGCGACCTGAGGAATATCCTTAGGTGCCGCCTATGTACATGTACAGCAGCTTAGGCAAAAGGACCATCTTAATTAATATTGATCGACCCACACGTAGTTAGCGGTAATGACTTCAATTGCCCAGTTTCCTAGGTCAGTTCGGTTCCTCTGCAATGACAAGTTAGTGCCAAGAACTTCCTGCACATCTTATGAATCTGTATTGCGAGATAAGTGAATTGTTCTGCAATCTCCATCTGACATCTTGAGGAATCATCCTCGTGCTGGGACTTCTTCCACTGGCAAATTGCTCATGACTTTGCCCACGTTCATTTCATATGCCCAGATGAAAGAAGGCCCCAATAGAGGAATACTACATTGAGAGGCATCCAGGAATCTCAGAGGGTTCGCCAGGTACACCAATAGATGTCATCAGCATACAGGAGACACTTTCTCCTTATCCCCTGTATCTCCGCATTCTCTATCAACGGATTATATATTTTTCAACACTTGACAGGGTTCAATTGCACAAGGCAAACAATAAGGGGGATAGGTGACAACCCTGTCGGAGCTTGCATTATACCCCAACTGACAATTTGTCGACCATACATCCGTTCCACACGCACTCTCGCCGTTGGCTTCACGTTATAGGATCTTGAAGCCATCTAACGGAAACGTCTGCAGGGAACCCATGGCTATTAAACACCTCCCACAGTAATCTCTCACTCTATGGAGTTCGAATGCCTTGTTTCATTATCGAGCTGACGCAAATCTCCCTATGCCCCGCGTTTCTCATGGGTTACCTTAAGTTTGTAAAAGTCTCCTAAGATTAATGTCTGTAGGATTTTCCCGGGATATAAATCCGGATTGGTCATCCCGACTATAGAACAGAAAGAATCAATAGAATTATAGTTCGCGCCAGGAATACTTTGGCCTAGGATTTTTGCGTGCAATATTGTAAGTGAAATAGGACGGTAAGGATGACAGAGCTCAGGACGGTTTGCCCTCGCTTGTGTATGAACTACTATTGTTCGCTGGTACTGTTGCTAGCAAGGGCAATTGTCCCTACCTCAAAAGTGTGTCTGAAGACCTACCCAATCGGGGTGGCAAGCTCTTCCATTGTACAACTTAAACATGTTCCACGGATACCATCCGGGCCGGGCTTTTATTACCGGCCAATAGACTAATTGCTTATCTCGGACTTCATCCTCGTAATCGGCTCCAGCCATCAAGTTTCCCTTTCCTCAATTCGGACAACACTCGGATTGAAATCTGCCCCTATGAAATCCTTTATCTCCGTGTCAGCTGTGTTTTATGCTTAGGGAATATAACCGTCTCGAAAATACTCTGCGAAGCCTGAGCGGCTATTCCCTCAGGGTCGTCTCTATTTACCTCCCCCTTGAATTTTTAAATCAGCAACTACACGTGCTAGAGGTCTTCCGTTCTGGCCAAAAAGCCAAAGCCCTCCATTCTGTATCCCCCTCGGCGAATATCGTATGTCTTTGTGTTCACATCGCTTTGCGTGTATTGGGTATGGAGCAAGTTGTAAGCCTTTGTTTTCATTCCACGCCTATCTTATGTTCTCATCAGGTTGACTCCAGTTATCAGCATCTGCTTGGGCCAGCTGCCCTTCCAACTTCACCTTAGAATGCATTAAGGCGCTGCTCTATGTGATGCTATGGCATTGATGAGCGGTCCCCCTAGTTCCAGCTTCAGGGCGCGCCAAGTTATCAAAGGGGTCAGCAAGATTCCTCATTGTATTCACAATAATGACAGAATACGCCTCCCGGCATTTCCCTCCACAGACGGACCTTAGCCATTTAGGGTTTCAATCTCCAGCTTTTCCATGATTCCCACAGACAGCTGAGATACACGACTCGCTAGGGGGCGCATGGTCCGAGATGCCTCTCGCAAATAGTCTGATGTCACCACATGGGATACAGCTCCCACTTGCAAAAGCGCAGAGATCTATGCGAGATAGGGATCCTCGAGCGTTGCAGAGTGAGTAGCACAGAGAACTTGCCTGTCTGATGGGTGTTTCCACCTCCACACTCGTCAGGCACACATGACATACCCATGTCCCTAAGTACGGATCATGTGTTGGTCTTTGGGCGTAGGCGTTCCAGATCCCTGCACAGCGCGTTTGCGTTTTAAGTCTCATCACCTAGAACTGGAACACAGGATGGTAATACAGAATATTCGCGATATGGATTCCCAATAACCCGAACTAGTAAAGGAGGTTGGCACATTATACCACCACTAGGCGACATATTCACTCCATAGTTTTTGCGCATGTAGCACTATGGTACCTACCAGAGAGATCAATGTGGAGCATTGACAACAAAGTTAAATGGCGAGTTTTTTTGCACCAATATGGTAGGAAAATCTATAGCATAAATTTAGAGCTTAAACCGCATGAGGAGCCTTGCCGTTGCTTGCGTGCTTGCCATTACTGTAGCTACTGTATCAACTAATACCTCTTAATTGATATTTTTCCCAGCATGTTATCTTTTTGCCCACACAAAAATACTGGGGAGCTTTGGGTAAAGTATTTTGTCGCATGTGCAGCCTTCTAAGTGCCTGGGCGGCTGCATGCCACAAACTTCTTTTTCTTTTTTTTTTGTTTGATGGGTGATATAAGCTGATTCCCGCATGGTGTATCTGTACAGATGGCAGTTATCCCTCTGTTTCGCTTTATCCATCATGCAATTCTGCATCAGGTATTGTTGCATTTTTTAGCAGTCTTTCCCATGTGTTATAATGTGTTTTTTGCCAATGCTGGTGTGAATTGGTGACCATAGGCAATTTGCTCATTAATTAACGGCACCTGCCCATCTTTGCCATGCGCATAAGGGCATAGAAGACTGCTGCTAGGTGATCTATCAAGCCACTGAGCGGTAATGTAGTGCTTTGTAGTTTTTTTTGGTAAATTATGTCCCAGTTTTGTGGGTTTTGTTTTTGTTGCATAGCGTAGGGAACTCGCGCAAGACATGAGGGCCTTGCCGTGGCTTGACGTGCTGCGTTACTGTAGCTAACTTGGTAACAAATAATACATCATAATTTGATATTTTTCCAGCATGTTATCTTTTGCCCAAAAAATACTGGGGAGCTTAGGGTACAGTTATTTTTGTGCAGTGCACTTCTAAGTGTCGGGGCGTTGCCCAAAAACTTTTTTTTTTTTTTTTTGTTTGGTGGGGTTGTGATATAAGCTGATACAGCATGGTGTATCTGTACAGATGGCGATACCATCTGTATGGATCTCTTGGTACATCCATATGCCAATTATCATCAGTATTGTTAGCATTTTTTAGCAGTCTTCCCATGTGTTATATGTGGTTTTTTGCTTGCTGGTGTGAATTAGGTACCTAGAGCATATTGCTCATAATAAACGGCACTGCCAACTTTTCCCATAGCAGCATAAGGGCCATAGAAGCCTACTGCGCTCGGTATCTAGCGCCACTGTGCTGTAATGTGCTTTGTGAGTTTTTTTGGTAAATTATTTCCCATTTTGTGGTTTTTTTTTTTTGGTTTTTTGTTGATAGTAGGGACTCGCAAGACATTGAGGAGCCTTGCCGTTGGCTTGACGAGCTTGAGTTACTGTAGCTACTGTATCAACTAACGTCATCATTTCATTTGATTTTTTATCCTCTGCCATGTATATCTTTTGCCCAAAAATACTGGGGCGCTCAGCTTAGGGTACCAAGTATTTCTGTGCAGTGCACCTTCAAAGTGGCTGGGCGGCTTGCCATCAAACTTTTTTTTTTTTTTTTTTTTTGTGCGCGTGCTATATAAGCTACGATACCCAGCAATAGGGTGTATCTGTACAGATGGCAGGTACCTCTGTATCGCGTAGTCCATAGGCAAAATGTCTCATCAGGTATTGTTGCATTTATAGCAGTCTTCCCATTGTGTTATAATGTGGTTTTTTGACATGCTGGTGTGGAATTGGTACCTAGGGCATTTGCTCTAGTTTAATTAACTTGGCACCTGCCATATTTTCCTCATTGCAGCATAAGGGCCATAGAAAGGCCTGCCTGCTGGTATCTATCAGCCACTGAGTGTTAAGTGTAGCTTTGTAGTTTTTTGTGTAAATTCTGTCCCATTTTTGTGGTTTTGTTTTTGCTTGATAAGCGTAGGGGACTCGGCAAGACATGAGGAGCCTTGCCGTTAGGCTTGACGAGCTGTGCGTTACTGTAGCTACTGTATCAACTAATACCTCATTATATTTTGATATTTTTCCCAGAATGATGTTTAGCTTTTTGTCACAAAATTACTGGGGAGCTTAGGGCTACTCAGTATTTTGTGCAGTGCACACTTCTAATTGCTGGGCGGCTAGCCCACAAACTTTTTTTTTTTTTTTTTTTTTTTTTTTGTTTTGTGGGTGATATAAGTGATACCCTGCATGGTGTATCTGTTACAGTTGGGCGTTACCGCGTCTGTAATCGCTTCGTATCCGCATATGCAATTATCATCAGGTATTGTGCATTTTTAGCAGTTTTCCCATGTGTGGCGTTTTAATGTGGTTTACTTGACATGCTGGTGCTGAATTGGCTACCTAGAGCATTTGCTCATAATTAACTCTAGGCAACCTGATCATCTTTTACCATGCAGCATAAGGGCATAGAAGCCTGCTGCTGGGGGTATCTATCTAGCCACTGAGCTGTGAGTGTTGATTTGTAGTTTTTTGGTATATCGCAATCGGTAACCAAATCCTATCAATTGGCCTTTTGAGTGGACAGAATTTTTTGCCTCTTCAAGTGGGTTTCTTTGCAATACGAACTATGTATGGGTTATGATGGACCGGACGAAATTGAACACTAATGCTCTTTTGATTTTGCAATGCAGCCCCGGGACATTCACGATACTACATTAAAGGACGAAATTTATAAGTTGTAGGCCAACAAAATCTCTTTCCGGGTAGGGTACGAACACCGGGGCGCCGGACCCATGATAAGCCAGCCGCACCACAAAAACAACACACACACACACATTTTTACAAACCAGCTACCATACTACAGAACATTACCACAACCCCCCCGCCTCCTGCACCCATTACAAACTCCAACCTTGGATGAGCTTTGTACCTAAACCGTTTGTGTGAAAAAACATCTTAACTTTTCACTCCATAGGGCGAGGTACCGGACATTACAAAAAAGAAACTCAGTTACTACTCGAGACTAAAAGGAAAGCTGAGACCACCCCTTCTAGAAAATAGACTAAGGTTCGTACTCTACTGAGCTCCCTAGCAATAGAGAGATCCCCTCTAATCTCCCATAACGGCCATTCCGGTGTATGGATCGGCTTTCCTCATTTAAAGATACTGGGCGTGCACATATTTACAAACTAAATGCAATCTCAGGTAAAAAATCCAAGTACGCCCAAACTCTTCTCATAAGCCACCCCAGAACAGAAACCACTCACCCATACCATGGTCACTAAGACCGCAGTAACGACGTCCCTCAGGTCTTCAGTGCCTCCGTGCCTATTCTGCAGCCACTACATTGCTTCCTACGGAGTGGTATAGAAAACAGTGTCTGGAGCTTGGATCTCATTAACCGCCGTGGGATTCAAACACTGGAATATCTCGCAGACCATTTTCTCTTAGGCGGCCTTATCTGCGTGGTGTGAACTGTAGCCTCTTCCTTTGGACCTATGTTGTGTAGTGACAGGATAAAAAGGGAGAGACGCGTAACTATCGTATTTGATACATCGCCTTTCTCCTCCAGGTGCGGGATGTCAGCAATCGGTCACGGTCCCGGGTAGTTGAGCTCCTCATGATAAAAGGACGTGCAGGATCGCATCGAGGTGGAGCGGCCGCGCGTTGGAAACTACGGTGCGCCGCGTACACGTAATCCGAAACATGAAGACAAGGGTATTGGATCTAGAAGGCGTGTCGGATCAAGGTTATTTGTAAATTTTTTCTGGAGCATCCCCTCCGCTCGGCTCGGAGGAACTAGTATACGATCTCATTATTTCCTGGCGGTTATTGCGGTTTTCCTGCGTCTCTCCATCCTGTACTTGATCAGGATTCTTTGATCTGTTGTTGCATAGTTGTTGTAATCGATGTCGTAGTGTTAGGGTGGCTGTACTATCTTCCACTTCACTGATACTACGCTCCGCCATTGTGGTTCTTTCCGCTCACTTTGTCAATGTCTTCTCAACGCTGTTTAGGTCTGGCTGGATGGATATGATTCTTTTTAACTCGAGCATGTGCCTGTCTGGCAGGAAGGAGCAATGGCAGGACATTATACTTTCGCTGTATCCTGTGTGGCTGATGAGGGGTCGTAGCCTCCTCCATCAGTTTGACTCATTGAGCGTCAGGCCACTTTGAAGATGTGATTGCAGAGGGCTGGGAAGACATTTGTGCGGGCTCATAGAGCAACACCCCAGGACCTAGCGGTAAGTGTCTTTTGCATGCAGCAAACAATATTGACTAATCGCACGCGTCTGCCCCTCTCGTTGGCGTGTAGAAAGCTGCAGGTTCTGCAGGGTTCTCTATAAGGATATAGACTAATTGCCCCCCCTCTAGTGCAAGCGTAAGTTCTCTTGTTCTCATCTAGAGAGCTACAGGCGGGGATATCTGAGGATTTTTAAGAAGAGTACAAATAAACTTTTATCTCCTGTCAAAGTTCTACTGATGCAGAATCTCCAGCGAGGTCCCAGGGGACTAAAGTCTGGGCATTCCCGGGCAATTATAGATGAAGCAGCCACCCTCTTTCACCAGTCCAGGCCTCAGGAGAAGGCAGAGTCTCTCAGATAGGGCTATGAGGGCCCCTTCTCAGCTCCTTCACTGCCCCCTTGCCCCCCCCCCCCCCCCCCCCCCCCCACCCCCCCCCCCCCCTCCCCCTCCCCTTATCTATTAGCAGCAGGGGGGGGCGCACTGGGTTGCGGGAGAGTCACAGCGAGTGTCTGCATATTAGTCTCCCGCCCGAACTCTCACCGACGATGTCTCAGACAGATCGCAGCGGGGCACAGGCATAATATTAGTCCGCTCCTCTACTATGCATGCTCTCCCATGACTCCAGCATAGGAGCTGCACCTCTCTGAATGTTCGAGAAGCAGCAAGCACTGGTCACAGCTGATCTTTCACGCGTAGTCCAAACTGCGGTTGGGGTCCATCTCGTGATCACTCAGCCGTCCTCCATGGTAGCGGAATTACTGCGGGATCAGGTCAGGGAAAAAATCAGCGACTGTAGCAGGATCAGATAGCAGAGCTCTCACTTCATGCGACCTCACAGCATGCCGGCAGACCACTAAAAGCTTTTTTGTACTTTAAAATGTTTTTTACTAGTGCTTTTGGTCCTCGAAGGTACTTGACCACTAGAGGGTACGACTGTTTGTACACTTTTCTGCAATACAATAGTATTTCAGAAAAACATTCTAATATGGCTCTCCTACTACACCCTGTGCTAGAAAGCAGCAATGGAGGGTATCATTAAGCCCCTGGCTGCCATGACTACCAGTCAACACATCATTTAGATACCAACGTCATGTTTATGGCAGCATCTAAGGGATTTAATGACCAGGACTGGATTTATCTCCAATCCCGGCTGCTAGCGGCGGGCATCAGTTGTAATGAATAGTCAACACCTGCCAGGTTTGGAGCGGACTCAGCGAATGAACCTGCTCCATACTCCCTTACTGATATTATGACTTAGGTGTGTGTCAGATTTTGATACGGTGGGGTGTACTGATGACCAATCCTTCGCATAGCTCATTGACATTTGATTGTTGAAGATCTAGAATAATCAGTGGACGTCACATACTTTTCTTTTTTTTAATGAATGGGACTGAGTTTCACAGCTAACAAAGAAAATACCCTTCTACTTGATAACAATTATTACAATAAAAAAGAAAATGCAAACTCCCGACGCGTTTCTCCCATTAAACAGGTTCATCAGGGAGCCAAAATGATGTCATCACGCCATGATAGTAGGACGTCCTACTATCATGGCGTGATGACATCATTTTGGCTCCCCTGATGAACCTGTTTTATGGGAGAAATGCATCTGGAGTTTGTATTTTCTTTTTCATCTGAAGCTATCTACTATATTTAATGGCCCTGAATAGGCAATTGTAGGGTGACCTTCGGGTCAGAGATTGTGGGGCCGCCCTCATCTGGGCGATTACTCCACATTACCTATAATACGGTCCACGATAGGGTGTTCTAGGGACTTACTGCCTATTGGGGCCATTTATTTGGATACATTTTTTTGTTTTTTTAGGACTCTACCTGACTATCTGGGACTAACAGAAATGACTGGTGCAGTGAGTAGAGTACCTATTTGTGAAGTACAACCTCAATTCCAAAAAAGTTGGGACACTAAACAAATTGTGAATAAAAACTGAATGCAATGATGTGGAGGTGCCAAAATCTAATATTATATTCAGAATAGAACACAAATCACAGATCAAAAGTTTAAACTGAGAGAATGTATCATTTTAAGTGAAAAATATGTTGTTGCAAAATAATCATGGCGTCAACAAATCCCAAAAAAGTTGGGACCATGCCGTTTTTACCACTGTGTGGCATACCCCCATCTTCTTACAACAGTCAACAGACGTCTCGGGACAGAGGAGACCAGTTTCTCAAGTTTAGAAATAGGAATGCTCTCCCATTCATGTCTAATACAGGTCTCTAACTGTTCAATCGTCTTGGGCCTTCATCTTTATGATGCGCCAAATGTTTTCTATAGGTGAAAGCTCTGGACTGCAGGTTGGCCATTTCAGTACCCGGCTCCTTCTCCTACGTAGCCATGATGTTGTGATTGCTGCAGAATGTGGTCTGGCATTATCTTGTTGAAAAATGCAGGGTCTTCCCTGAAAGAGACGACGTCTAGATGGGAGCCTATGTTGTTCTAGAACCTGAACATAGCTCTCTGCATTAATGGTGCCTTTCCAGACATGCAAGCTGCCCATGCCACAAGCACTCATGCCACCCCATACCATCAGTGATGCAGGCTTCTGAACGGAGCGTTGATAACAACTTGGGTTCTCCTTGTCCTCTCTGGTCCGGATGACATGGCGTCCCACTGTTCCATAAAGAACTTCAAATCGTGACTCATCTGACCACAGAACAGTTTTCCATTTTGCCACACTCCATTTTAAATGACCCCTGGCCCAGTGCAAACGGCTGAGCTTGTGGAGCTTGCTTAGAAATGGCTTCCTCTTTGCACTGTAGAGTTTCAGCTGGCAACGGCGGATGGCCCGGTGGATTGTGGTCACTGACAATGCTTTCTGGAAGTATTCCTGAGCCCATTCTGTTATTTCCTTGACAGTAGCATTCCTGTTTGAGGTGCAGTGACGTTTAAGGGCCGGAGATCATGAGCATCCAGTAGAGATTTACAGCCTTGACACTATTTAAATTTCTGTGATAATAATTATTATCGAGTAGATGGGTATTTTTCATAAATTTTTTATTATAAATTATTAAAGCTTATATTTTAAATTGGGTTTTTTTCTTTGTTAGCTGTGAATTTCAGGTTATACCATAATTTTGGCTATCTTTGTGTCAGTGTAAAAAATGGGACTGAGCTGCAGTAAAAGGCACAGCCACATCATTATGCATGGTACCGTGCCTGTGTGATGAACAAAGATGAGTAATACAATCCCTTTTTCATAAACAGCTGAAAAAAAACTAAAGTTACTGTAATTGTGTGATTTAACTTATTTATATTCAATAAACTAACTTGAAAAGTCTTGTATAACGTTCATTACATGTATGTTACATTGGCTCCAAGATCAAAACACCCAAATCTTGATTCATGTATATTACATATAAAGGTGCCAAAAAAGTTTGACTTTCCTTATTTAACTTAATATGCACACCTATTCTTCAGGCTCTTTGGACTGGTGTCTTGTATTTTAAAAAGCATGTTTGACAGGTATGTACGCCACTTAAAACTTACTGAATACAGAATAAGTCTGCCTGACAAATATAAATTACTTTGTATCTGGTTTTAATTAAACTTTTGTAAGTAGTCTACATCTGTAGCAACACATTTTTGTTAACAGAGGTAATTTTCAAACTAAAATATAATGAAAGTGTAGTGTTTATGACAGAGTATTGCAGAGTCAGTCATTTTTGATCAAATAAGGTAATATAAAATAACATGAAAATATTATAAACAGAAACAGGGTATGTTAAAAAAGAGAATTATAGTGACTCTGATGAGGACCAAACCACTGATAATCTCCCTCCTTCTGGGGCTCCACACAAGATCTCACCCCGTGGGGTCAAAATGATTACAAGAACGGTGAGCAAAAATCCCAGAACCACACGGGGGGCCCTCGTGAATAACCTGCAGAGTGCTGGGACCAACGTAACACAGTGGTGGTTTCATGACTGGTTTAGAGAATCTCCTCACTGTCAGGTCTTGGAGGGGGTTTCTAGGATCCTTGAGTTAGTGATGTAAGTGAACCAGCGACAGGGTCATGAGCACCCAAGGCACATTGCTGCAAGGCTTGCTTATTTGGTCCAATTCTACAGAACAGTTACTGCAGCACATTTTGGTTAAAAAGTTAAGGTATGACGGAAAGAAGTCAGAAAACACAGTGCAGTCCAGTCTGTTGTGTATGGGGCTGCAAGGTCACAGATTTTTTTTTATTGATTATATTCATTTACATAACAGCAATAAATTGTATAGAGATTGTCATCACCTACATAAGTCCTTGCATTGGAAGAGGTTGGCCTGATCTAATAAATCATGTTTTCTTTTACATTATCTGGATGCACAAATATATGTATGTTGCTTACAGTGCATTGAAGTCTGGATCCTGACCTCGACTTGTTTTTCTAACTTCGCTAACTGTTTGTTGTGTCTGTCCTGACCTTGCCTTGTCTTTGGCCATCCAATATCTATGCCTATGTACGGTCTGACTACACTTCTCATTTGCTCCCATTTCCATGTCTATACATCAGGTGTCACCCCAGGTGCCCACTTTGAGGGTAGCAACCTAGGAGTCCCCTGCAGTGAATCTAATACAAATAACAGTGGCACACTAAAGACTAAGTAAAACCTCAAGGTGTATAGGAATATTGGAAATGCATTACTGCTAAGGAAAATATGAAAACCTGGGACTCTTAGTTTACAGTTTTTGATCAAAGATTGTATTATGCTCACCTCCCAAAACGTCAAGGGGTTCCCAGAGCAGGTGAGCCCCTACACTAAAACATGTTAACCTTGCTAGGAGTCCATTCAGACTGCCACTTCCCCAGGAGTGATAGGAACCTGCTATTGAATTATCCTTCACAGGTTTAAAAGAGGCGGCTGAGTGCAGCAAGCCAATGAGTTTGCCATTTCTCAAATAGACTACAAAACGTAATTAGGCTGTGCACATCTAAAATATACTTTGAAAACATAAGCATAGGTGCACACTGAAAAGGCAATAGCATACATCTAACACAAATATCAGTGGCACACTAAAGACTAAGTAAAACCTCAAGGTATATAGGAATATTGGAAATGCATTACTGCTAAGGAAAATATGTTTTGGGAGGTGAGCTTAATACAATCTTTGATCAAATACTGTAAACTAAGAGTCCCAGGTTTTTCATATTTTCTTTAGCAGTAATGCATTTCCAATATTCCTATATACCTTGAGGTTTTACTTAGTCTTTAGTGTGCCACTGTTATTTGTATTAGATGTATGCTATTGCCTTTTCAGTGTGCACCTATGCTTACGTTTTCAAAGTATATTTTAGATGTGCACAGCCTAATTATGTTTTGTCCCCTGCAGTGAAGACCAGCTCCCTAAATAAGCGTTAAAGAGTGAAAACCTGGGGCTCCTTAGGATTCACCCCTAGCCGTTATTTCATGAAAAGCCTGTGAGCAATGCAGTGCTCCACCACCTGTTTCCAGTGAGTTGTAACCATATGCAAGCTAGCCAGACGTGAGCAGCAGACATTTATTCCTCTTTCTAGCCCTGCAGTAATATGGTATTGGTCATGTATCAATGACATGTAACGGTGGCCAGATTTGTCAACCACAGTTCTGTAAAATGAAAAAACTGTGACACTGTATTACTGAATACAATTTTAACAACTAGACAGAAGGGAACAAATAAATTAATTATATTTGCTGTTTTTTTTTTATTTTAGGGGAAATGTTCTTGCTGTAGTGTGGTTAGAAATATAAAGTAATTTGTCAGCATGCATGTTGGAGAAGTACAGAATTTATGAAGCGGCCTGTGGTGGCATAAATCTAGTTTTGCTCGTTAAAAGCATTTCTTAATCATTGTCATTTAGAGAGATTTGGAAATATACATACCAAAAATGATATGAAACATATTTCATTACCATTTATCCACCATACTTGTAATCAAGGAAATCATTTAGAAATGTATCTCAAGAGCATCAGAATTACAGTTACTGCTGATTGTAAAAAAAAAGCAGCTATTGAAATGTTCCACTAATTGATATATAAAGAGAACTTTTATAAAAAGACAAGTTATTATGATAAAATATTATACACTAACAATACAACATTACAAGCAATGCAACATATATCTTATCATATTTGTGATAAAGTTGAAGAAATCAGAAAATATCTTTAAGGCCTTTTACATGGCCTCGTGATCGGATAAATGAGTGTTTGTTACCAATACATTCCCTGTGATCAACTGGAGAATAAGCAACACTTGTTTATTGAAGTATTGGTGTTTTTTTTTTTTTTTTTTAACATACTTAGAGAAAGTCAGAGTGTTTTGAACGATAAAGGGGTTGTGTCGCTACAAAGATCAGCTTTCAAAATGTAGGGAACACTAAATGAAGACATTTTCCAAATATATTGCTTTGTCCATCTTTTTTGTTAATGAGCTAAAAGTGATTTTATCACCTTCTGAGCTCTCTCTGGTTCCCCAAGTGACCGACCTGTGTACTTCTCCCTTGCTGTTTGTTCTGTCTGATAACAAGGAGTGACATTATCACACAGGTCCCAGCAGCACATAATTGGACAGTGAGAGCTTGTTTGTTATCTGATCTTTTAGACAAAAGACTAATTACTCTACTGTTTACATTAGCTGAGAAGCTTCTCCCAACCTCAGAGAAGGTCATTTAGCTAATCTAGACTGATAAACATAATAAACAGAGAAGTTTGAATACACAGAGCTCATATGCTAATTACAGACAGCTTGACCAGGAAGTGACAGAGCCAAGCAGCATTATTTAATTCATGCATCCTATGAAACTTTGAGATGAGACAACCCATTTAATGTTTTGACTGTTTTTCTAATTTTTGTCTTTGTAACTTTAAAGTACTTGATCACTAGCCAACACGATCTCTTGTACAATATATAGAAACATTGCTTGTATGTTTGATGACACTATTTAATGTATTATGTAATGTATTGGGGAACCAAGAAAATCGTTGTTAATATTTTTGGGTGGTTTCCTTTTAATAGAGTTCACTGTGCAGTACAAATGACTTGTACATTCTAGTCTGTGGGTCAATACGATTATGCCAGTACCAAATTTTTATAGTTTTTGTTATGTTTCACTTTTTTTTTATTTACTTTTCAAGACCATTTTTATTCCCTATTTTTTTTCACTAAAAAAAAAGAAAACAAAAGCGTAATTTTGCCATTAAGTATTTTTTTTAACAATATAGGGAAAGGGGAGGTTTAAGTTCACCAGTTTCTGCCCAAATCGTCTACCCCAACTCTCCTTCTTAAACAGGCATATTTACATTTTTTTAATACATGTGGGTTTCAAAGCTTTAATTTTTGGGTATTCAACAAATTTTTTGCCTTTTTTTTCAATGAAACATAAGGCTTTATTTTTATGTGTCTTTTACTTTCAATTTAATTTTTTCTTTGAAATAATATCAGGGGAAACTAAAAAAAAAATTTTTTTGCATTTTTTATAGGAAAAAGTAGAGACCAAGAGTGACATGTATGAACACGGCTGCGCCAGAAGTCTGGCATCTTTTCAGCCCGAAAACTGGTGCAGCCCTGATCGCTATATTTTTAATCAGATGCACTCCAGTATTAGGCGCAGGCACTTTGTAATGCCCCTGAGATCGGAGGGCATGCTGAAGGTGTGTTGCATACAACCGTATGGAGCTACACGTTTATAACTTCAGTACGGCAAATCCAGGCGCATTACTGCTGGAACGGGTGAACCACTTTAAAAGTGTTTTACCCGAGTCAGAATTGTCGCGTTGCAGCTAGAAAGCGCTAAATCTATGACCTGCAGTAGAACAGGTTCATAGATTCAGGCACATTCTACACAACAAATGCGTGCAAAAATTGGCGCCTTGGTGCGAAAAATCATACATGTCGCCCTAAAAGTTTCGGCTTGCGCTGTTTTTAGGATTGTTTGTTGTTGTTTCATCTGTAACTGTATATATAATGCTCATTGAGTGCTATATATAATGATCAAGAAGACATTGGGACAGTAATAAACCTTACCTGACCTCTCTGGAGTGTCTGGCTGCCGCTGACAGTGGCTCTTCACTACTGCAGGCGCACAATTTGTGTGCAGCTGCAAACTATGCATGGACATTCCAGAATATCTCTGCACAGTTAGATGGTGACCCCCTGGACATTTCAAGTCAAAGGGCAGTCGGCATCTAGTTAATTTTTCTTTATTTTTCTTTATGAAGAGATTCTAATTTTTTAGTGACTGTGATCCGATACTGCAATACTAGTTTATTGCAGCATAGTATATACTAACTGTTTTCCAATTTCTTGGAACATTCATGGTAAGCCATGATTTTTCCAAAATTATTACAAAATCTAAATTTGCCAGTGGTTACCAACCAATGGGTCTCTGGTTACTGACAATCTACAATTCCCAGCACAGTAGTTGAGAAGCTGGACAATCACAGGTTGGAGACTATTGTGATAACAGATGAAAGGCTATTTTATATGCACAGGCAATAACAAATTAGAATATCGTTGTACTAGTATTTAAAAATCAAACGTCAAAAGTACTAGTAAAAGTCTCTTTTAGTGAATAAAAAAATTTCAAAGCAAAGTTTAATAACATTACTGTTTTAAAATGAATAAAATTATAATTGCAAAAAATGCTAATATTAACAATTTCAAAATATGTTTTATTAAATGTATGTGATGATACAAAAGAGACCAAAAAATGTATGGGAATTTTATGCATTGCAATTTTCTGTTGTAAAAAAGTTGCACATTATTGCGTAGGACATAGAAAAATGCACCGGGCTTAAGATAAAGAAAAAAGGTCTCCACAGCCCAGAATATTCACAATAATTGTATAAAATGTGCATATATTATAGCAGAAATTTATATCAACACATAACAGGTGAAGATCTCCTTTTGTTGCACATGGACAGCTACAGAGACAACAAATTTATTTAGAGGCGTGCATCTCGCAAATTTGTTGCACCTTACTCTTATTTTCTAAGCTGGAGTGAAACGCCAGTCTAAGTAAGTCTGTCCCCTATTATCCAATTGATTGTGCCAAGCCAACTTTCTGTCACATATAAATTAATTAAGATGCTTTAATGGTCATTAATAGAAAAATACTCTTTTATAATACTACATAGCTATAAAAACTCACCATATGACTGTCAACTGTCTCTATTTATTTAAAACAAAACCTTTTTAAAACCAAATTTCTTGTCATTCCGCTATTTATTAACTCATATCGGATATTTCTGTTTTTGCTATTGCTAGAACTCCTATGCAGCAGGCCCGATGTGACTTATACTAGACTCCAATCTGACCTTCACTTCCTATATTCAATCTCTTGCTCGTGTCATCTGCTCCTCAAAAACATCTCCAGAATCTTCCCTTTTACACAATTAAAACTTTTTACACAATCAAAACAAAAACTCTGGCATGCTATGATAAAGGGCATTCACGCCTGAAACGTGCAGGATACTGACCTGTATTCTTCCCACCTTCTCTAAGAGAATGCACAATAAAGTACAAACGTTTTTATTTGATAGAGACTCTGGATTTTCTACTGTATCTTGACTACTGTAACTCATTTCTTTTTTTTTCTTTTTTTTTTTTAAACTGTGTTTATTTCAGTTTACAATAAACATAAACAGGCATACAACTTCTCTTATTCTATGTACATCATTACAACATTTGTGAAGAAACATCTTGCATTGTCTTATTAAATATACATCACATTTGCCATACAGCCTATTTCTCAGATAGTCTCTGTTGGCATCCCAGTCTCCCAGCAGGGAGCTTATGTGTTAGTATCGTTTTTCTTGGTCCTCAGTATGCGGTACTTTAATTATAGGGGTATTGCAGTGCAGTTCAGCTCCCATCCTGCTGTCTACCAGCCCACCTATTGTTATCACTAGTGTGACAACCTCCGCATAGGCATTTGTTAGGGCATTGATAGCTTTTTACCCTTATCCCTGACAGGCTTCTCCCCCGGTGCTAACTACTAATTCTATCAAACACATGAGTGAGACCGGTAGTTTTGGCTGTGCTCATCCCGCCGGGTGTACTGGGGCACCCCCTTCTAGTGATGTTGTATCCTTAACTCCAAACCAGTAACCGTGGTCAACTAGGCAATAACAATAACAGTTGCTCCTTTTATCCTCCGCGACCTCTTCACTTATCGGCTACCCCCCCAGCGCGCATCCCGGCGACTCCCAGGGATCTCCCTCCCACCCCCCCCCGCTCATTACGTACGGGGGCGACTCCCTGGTATCTTGGAGAGCTCGGAAAGCTACTGTGGTACGGTATCTTTCTTAGCTAAGCAGGGTATCGCTTGAATCTCAAACAGCCATTAGGTGGGCCCTAGTTAGTGGTATTTAAGTGTTATCCTCAGTTTATAGATATTTACATTTCTTCCATAGTTAGGTTGTTATGAACCTGATTTACAGGTGCAGGATCTGTGGTCTGTAACCTGATAGGCTCATTTCCCCCCAGTTTTTGGGACATATACCAGTTCGTTTCCCCAAAGCAGGAGTAGAGTTTCAGTTTGATAGATAGAGGTAGGGTGTCGATCACCGTTCCCCATAAGGTGAAAAATTTCCCTACTCTCTTTTCCTTTCTCTGCATGGTGTCTATCCAGTCCATTTTCAATAAATGGAAACACTTCTCAAGGAAGAGGCCCATGGGAGGGCACGCCGGCTGGACCCAGACCTGCATTATCGCCTTTCGTGCCGCCGCGGATAGCATATGCATCAGTTTTATTTCTGTATTGGTGTGCCTGTGTTCCTCTCTGTCGGTGTAGCCAAAAATTGCCCATGGGGAGGACAGGGCAAACTCCGGGATAAGGCGAGCCTGAATATGTTGCGATATTCCCAACCAGAAATCTTGAATCCGTGGGCATGACCATATGCAGTGATACATGTCAGCATCTGGCGAGCCACAGTTAAAGCAGGTATTTGCGGCGTATATTCCCATTTTATATCCCTTCTTCGGGGTAAAATATGCATTATATACCGTCTTAAGTGTTAATTCCATGTATCGAGCTGAGGGTAGTATTTTATTGGAGTCTGCTATGGCCTTCAGGATGAGCTCTGTAGTTAGGGCAGCGTCTTGAGTTTCGCATTTTGCTAATTGTGTTTGGGATCCTTCATGTTCAAGTGTGTTAACTAGGAACTTGTAGATCGTAGAGAGATGCGTATATCTTGTTGGGGGGTTAAGTATGGTACGGGAGAAATGTTGGTCCCATTCTGATTCCGGGAAGTGTTTGACCACTGTGTCGATATATGTTAATGCCTGAATGTAGTTAAAAAACGGAAACTGTACTTCTGGGTACTTGGATGAAAGGGTTTCCAATGGGTAAGGCCTCCTAGTCTGGGGATCTACAAAGTGCTCAATACTCGTTATGCCCATCCGCTGCCATCTCCTGAACACCCCATGAGGCGTCCCATCCTGGAAGTTTGGGTTCTGTGTAAAGGTTAAGAATCTTGAAAAGTTCGGATATAAGTTGCGAAGAGATCTAATTTTCTGCCATGCGCGCCATATGGACATCAATAGCATATTATCCCGAACATTTGTTGGGAGCTTGCCAAATGGGGTGTGTAGGAAGTTTGTTAATGAGAGGTTGGGGAGGAATGACCCATCCAGATAAGGGTACGTGAACGATTCCGTCTGTTGGAACCAGTCGGTGATGTATCGTCCTAATGCCGCTAAATTGTAGCATCTGATGTTGGGGAATCCTAGCCCCCCGTTTAGTTTGTTCTGTTGCAAGATGTAGTACGGAATACGAGCCCTTTTGCCTCCCCATATGAATTTTCTAAATAGAGCATTAATTAATTTTTCCTCTCTTGGTTTAAGATATATGGGTAGCATCTGGAATATATAAAGTAGTTTGGGTATTTCGATTATTTTTAGGAGGTTCGCCTTTCCAATGAAGGACAGTGGGAGGTGTTCCCATGCTTTTAAAGTGGTTTGTAAGGCGGAAATATAATTTGTAATATTAACTAAGTAATGTAACTCATTTCTTATCGGTCTCCCATTCTCTAAACTCTCCCCTCTCTGATCCATCCTAAATGCAGAAGTCGGGCTCGTCTTTTTTTCCAGACTTTACACTGATACCTCTACCCTGTGTCAGCCACTGCATTGGTTGCCCATTCCGTACAAAATAAAATTTAAGCTTATCACTGTCACACAGATTTCTCCACATTGCTGCACCCAACTCCATCTCCTTCCTATTATTTGTCTACCACCCCACTTGGACTCTACGTTCTGTTGATGAACTTAGTGTAACGGCAGTAGAGAAGTGGATCCTCTTGACCACCGCAAGCGGTGGTATAAGCCACGCCAGGGAGCAGCATCTACATAGGTCCCGGATTTCACCAGAGCCCACCACAAAGCAGATTGGTCGCTACCCCTGGCGTGACTTGCTTGCAGTGGCGGCCGAGGTGCAGCATGGTACAAAATCGTCAGGCAAGCTTGAAGGTCTGGACGGGCGGCAAAGGATAGTTGGGGGACGGAGGCAATGGGTACGGTACACAGAATATCAAAACACAGACTAAGGAACGCTTTCTCGCAGGGCACTATTGATCCGGCAAAAGGTAAGAGGAACAGGCTGGGGTAAATAGGGCCAACGAGCCGGTGTGCAGGTGCCCTAAAGAGTGGAGACGCACGCACGGGCCGGCAGACACAATGCAGGGAGCACGGAGAGGTAAGTTACTGCAACTCACAGCATGGGCTGTAGAGGAATATAATCTAAGTCTCACGGGTACACCCACTCTGATTATATTACACCAATATCTGAACCTCCCACTCTGGCCTCAAAGACTTCATACATGCTGCATTGGTTCTTTAGAATTTGCTACCCTGTACAATCAGATTAACTCACAACAATCATAGTTTTAAGCATGTCCTAAAAATACATCTTCTTAGGCAGGCCTACCAAAATCCCTAATTGCAATCTCCTTCTTTAGTCACCAACATTCCAGTCAGCCTATGCACTTATCTGTATATAGATGAACTGTCCGGATGGCAGATTAATTTCCTGTTATGTGTGCTACCCAATATACCCTATAGAAGTTGTCTGGACCATTTTCTAAATTAAGAACTTTTCACCCTTTGTCTTACTTATACCTCCACATAGATTGTAAGCTTTTTTTGAGCAGGGTTCTTACTGCTTTTGCTTGACTTGTGAATTAATGGGTTTGTTTCTATGTAAAGTTCAGTTTTCTCTGTATCTTAACCCTTTATATTGTAAAGTGTTGCATAACATGTTAACCCTATTTAAATAAAGATTATTATTGTTGTTAATATTACCATCTATAAAGCATGATGGTGCAGGTGAGATGCTTCTCTGTGGCAGATCCTGGTAAAGGGCAAAAATCATGTAGCCATTTGCAAAAAAATCTGGAGGAATGCCTATGGCACTCTGCAAAAGAATTCTGCCTTGGGGAAATTATGCTTCAGGAATCTAAGGAATAGCTTTCAAACAACAGTGGAGCGACTAGATGAAGTTCAGGTCTATATCCAATTGAACATTTTAGGCTGAACTTAGTCACCTCCCACAAACAACTTGGGTTAGAACTTTTATGCACACAATAATAGTGCTAAATGTTGTCCATATGTACAAAGCTCAAATAAAGTATCCACACAATTGTTGCCAATCGTAGGTGTCTCTACTCAATGCTGACTTTATAGAGAACATATTTATACATTCAAAAAACTCTAATTATTCTAATAAATATAATTCTTTAGATTACTGAAAGGATTAGTTTTTCCTTTTGATGTCAAAGAATATTTGTTTTAAATCCAGCAAAATTCAATAGATTCAATAAAACATGAAAAAAGATGTAGTGAATACTTTTTATAGACAATGCACTTACATTTTGCTTATTAAAATCTTTTTTGTTTTTAACAACCAAAAGTCAGCAAAACAGCAAAGTACGATGCTCTAATCTCAAAAACACTTCTTTGACCTTATCACTCTTATTGTTTTGACACCCACAGTGATTATTAATAATGATTATTCTTGAGAATAACACACTGTTCAATAGTGTTTGTCATTTGTTTTTCAGGTCCCATTAGCAATACATTCATTTTACTGTTGTAATCCAGCCACCACTGAGCTAAAAGACTTTTAATGTTAACACATAAAAGACTGGAATTCATGTATCGCAGTATTGGAGTGTATTTTATTCTCTATGGAAGGGCACTGTGGCTGTTATCGGAATACTATTGCGTTAAATTGATTACTGTGTTTGTAATGGGGTACTGTTGCCATTATGGAAGAAAGTAGTTGCTATGGGGTCACTGTCAGAGTAGTGTAGCTGCAATGGGAGGTTATGACGTGACTATTTTAGGTTGGAGTTTGTGTTTGAATTTTGACTTCATGCAAAATTTTAGGTTATAATAAACATATATTGTTGAAGATGTTCTCAGTCTTATATTTGTATTAGACAAAACTTTCAGTAGTGCTTCAGCGTGCAGGAGAGAACCGAACGAACGGCGTGTAGAGTTATGTATTGCCTTTTCGCCCTCTACTAAGCATCTGCACATCACAAGGCAGTATGAGAAAGCGCCCTCTGTTGGATGTAACAAATCCTTAATTTGCTTTTGACCCACTGGCATTGAGTGGCTCAGAAAGGGGAACATCTCTCCACGCCGTTCGTTCGGTGCTCTCCTCAAGGAGAGATGTTTCCCTTTCAGAGCTACTCGATGCCTCCCACACAGCCAGCCAGTATCACTCTGCTCTGCACTGATGGGGGACAAAAATCTCGAAACAGCGTTGTCTGCAGATGAGAGATACTGGCTTGGCTAAAATCCTTTTTGCTTTCTCAAGACCCAGTGGGTCAAAAGCAAATTGAGGATTTGTTACTTCCAACAGAGGGCGCTTTGGGCTTCTCAGCCCCTTTTCCATAATGCAGCGTGGGGGAGAGGGAGAGTCAGCATTTCTCCTTAAAAATATAATGGACCAAGACATCCTATAGTCTCAAATATGGTTACCATGTACACCACTATATAGTGAATATATAATATTGTCATATAGAGCTGAAAAAATACTGCCCTATTGTGCTGTAAATAATCATTCAGTGCTCATATAATGCTACCATATAAGTTTCTGAGTAATGCAGTGCTTACCCATTACTGCCACAGCGACATCAGGCACCACTGTATTTTTTTTTTACCTCTAGTACCAGATTTATTTTTTGATTATGCCAGTATCACGTAATGTAACAGAAAACCACAAACAAAGTCTCTGTTGGATGGAATGGGGAATAAATACAAATGTGACATTTTGGGAGATTCATTGTTATAGAGTTCACTGTGCAGTATAAATAACATTCTTTATTCTGCAAGTTAGTACGATCTAATCGGTACCAGATTTTTATAGTTTTTGTTATACAGTGATCCTTTAAGTTACAATGGCCTCAGGATACAATATTTTCAACATACAATGTCTCTGGAAAGATCATTGTATGTTGAGTGTGGTTTCAATGTACAATGTCTAAGACACTGGCCCCACCAATTGTCACGAACATTTTACTTGTATTTGTATTAGTAAAGTGCATACAGTCCTGCCCTCAAAATAGAAAGTAATTTCCAGCTCTTTCTGATCTTATCTGTAAGAACTTGCTTTATTTGTATTATTTATCTGTTCAGTTCCCTTTCATTTTCATTTTGCATTATGCTGGTGACATTTTGGGGCTTCAAAACTAATTACCAGTTTCTCATAGAGTTATAGTCAAAACATACAATGGTTTCAACATACAATGGACCATTGTATTTAACTTTTTGGGGTAAATTTTCTTTCATTGACATTTTTAAGACCAATAACTTTTATTTTTCTATTTACAGACTGATACTAATACAAATTGTTTGCAGCACAGTGTACATTTACTGATCTACACTCACCGGCCACTTTATTAGGTACACCATGCTAGTAACGGGTTGGACCCCCTTTTGCCTTCAGAACTGCCTCAATTCTTCGTGGCATAGATTCCACAAGGTGTTGCAACGATGCTCAATTGGTACCAAGGGGCCCAAAGAGTGCCAAGAAAATATTCCCCACACACCATGACACCACCACCACCAGCCTGAACCGTTGATACAAGGCAGGATGGATCCATGCTTTCATGTTATTGACGCCAAATTCTGACCCTACCATCCGAATGTCGCAGCAGAAATCGAGACTCATCAGACCAGGCAACGTTTTTCCAATCTTCTACTGTCCAATTTCGATGAGCTTGGGCAAATTGGAGCCTCAGTTTCCTGTTCTTAGCTGAAAGGAGTGGCACCCGGTGTGGTCTTCTGCTGCTGTAGCCCATCTGCCTCAAAGTTCGCCGTACTGTGCGTTCAGAGATGCTCTTCTGCCTACCTTGGTTGTAACGGGTGGCTATTTGAGTCACTGTTGCCTTTCTATCAGCTCGAACCAGTCTGCCCATTCTCCTTTGACCTCTGGCATCAACAAGGCATTTCCGCCCACAGGACTGCCGCTCACTGGATGTTTTTTCTTTTTCAGACCATTCTCTGTAAACCCTAGAGATGGTTGTGCGTGAAAATCCCAGGAGATCAGCAGTTTCTGAAATACTCAGACCAGCCCTTCGGCACCAACAACCAGCCACGTTAAAGGCACTCAAATACCTTTCTTCCCCCATATATGCTCGGTTTGAACTGCGGGAGATTGTTTTGACCTGTCCATCCTAAAGCACTGGGTTCCGCCTGTATTGGCTGATTAAAAATTAATTTAACAGCGTTGGACGGTTTTTACCTAATAAAGGGGCCGGGTGAGTGTATTACCCCTCCCTCGGGACGGGCACAATTTTTTCACCACAAGGAAACACTGTATTCTTACAACATTCATGGCAACCCATGATTTTTGCACAATGATTGTAACACCTAAATTTAACAGTGTTAACCAATCAGTGGCTCTCTAGCTCCTTACAATCTACAATTCCCAGCAAGGTAATTCATGGGAGTCCTAGTTTTGAAAAATCTGGAAAGCAACAGGTTGGAGATTACTGTCGTAACAGAACAATACCCCATACGAGCTAACTTCGTATTACATTTCTAAGATGCAAAGACAATAAAATATAAAGGGGACATTTTAAAACTGGGGCCCCTTTTTTCTGTTGTCAAAAGCTGCAGTAGACCTTTTATGATATATAAAACAGTTGCCCCAAATTTTTTGGTGCTATAACGCCTCTGACATTTTTTTAATGCGCAAAGTTTTGAGACACATTTATGTTTTTTTGATCCAAACTTTGGGCAGAACATTAAACACCAGAAAAAGGTTAAAAGGTTACCTGAGAAAGTTTGTCGTTTTGGCACCGGGGGCGGCTGGGTTGGCAGAGGTAGACATCGCCTAGGGCGCCTACTCTGCCTGTCTCAAGGGGTGCGGCAGGGGCCCCGAACCCCGGGGGGCCCGGGCCCGTTGCTGGGGGCCCTGAGGGCCGGGGCTCTGTATGTGCGCCTATATTATATATACGCCGTGTCCCCCCTTATCTATATATCCGCCTGTGCCCCCTAATTATATATATGCCGTGCCCCCCCTATATCTACATATATACTGACTGTGTGCCCCCTATATCTTATATTCCCTGTTTTCCCCCCTATTTTAATTTGCCTGTGTGCCCCCATTTTACTTTTAATAAAGCCTGGTGCCCCCTAAAACTATTTACTGCCTGTGTGCCCCTTTCCCATTAACTCCCTTGGCCCTTTTTCTATATATGCGCCTGGTGCCCCCAATATTATATATACTGCCTGGGGCCCCCCTTATCTAAAATACTGCCTGTGTGCCCCAAAATTTTATATATTACTCCCCTGTGTGCCCCTATATATTTCTGCCTTGTCCCCCTATATTATTTAACTGCTGTGTTCCCCCTTTATCTTTTAAATATGCCTGTGGGGCCCCTTATCCCTCCCCTGTGTGCCCCAAAATATTATTTATATGCCTGTGTGCCCCCTTATCTATATATCCCTCCCTGGTCCCCCCTAATTCTATAATATGCCTGTGTGCCCTATAACCTCCTGTGTGCCCCCATATCTTGTTATGCCTGTGTCCCCCAATATCTATATATACTCCCTGTGTCCCCCCTTATCTATATATACGGGCCTGTGTGCCCCATATATTATATATACTCCCTGTGTCCCCTATATCCCTCCCTGGTTCCCCCCATTCTATATATATCCTGTTTCCCCCCTATATCTATTTAATCCCTGTGTCCCCCTATATCCCTGCCTGTGTGCCCCCTATATCTATGTATACGTGTGTCCCCCCTATTTATATATGGCCTGTGTGCCCCTATATACCTCCTCCCGCTGGTGCGCTAAAACCCTGCCTGTATCCCCTATATCTATATATCCCTGCCTGGGCCCTATATCCTGCCTCCCTGATGAGTCCCTTTATATACCTGCCTGTGTCCCTATATCTATATGCCTGCTGAGCCCCCCCATATACCGCCTGAGTCCCCCCTTATCATATCCTGTCGAGTCCCCCTATATCTATATCCCTGCCTGAGAGTCCCCCTATATTGCCTGAGAGTCCCCCTTTTAAATCATATGCCTCCCTGTTCCCCCTTATACCTGCCTGAGAGTGCCCCTTATCTATTTTCCCTGAAGAGTCCCCTATATTATAAAAATCCTGAGGGGCCCCCTATTTATATACCTGCCTGAGTGACTCTTATTTTTTTTTACCTGCCTGAGTGCCCCTATTTTTTGTTATCTGCCTGACTGAGAGGGTATTTTATATACTTGCCTAATGATGGGACCTATATATAAACCTTCCTAATTGAGGGGACATTTTATACCTGTCTAAACTGCGGGACCTAATAGCTTCCCTATCTGGGGATTTATATACCTAAAAGTAAGGTTGCTGGAAATTGGGGATTCTAAGATTTTGTGCCCAAAATTTGCGGGGACGAGTCGTGGGGGAGAAATCAGCATGAGGGTGAACGGATGGAGAAGAAAAAAGGGGAAAATGAACGACGCGATCAGAAAAGACGTCCCTGTGGTCCCAATGACCTCAGTGTAATCACTTTTTTTCGCAAGCATCTAATACAATATATCTACCACATTGGTCCCTGTAGGCGGTAATATACGTCTTCGAGCCCGTGTACAGCTGATAGTACATGTGGGGGTCGCGTTTGGGCAGGGGTTGGGAGGATTTTTTGATCCTTTAAATATAATAGTTTTTTGGGTCTTGGTTTTGTAGGGTGTTTTTTTAGTAACAATCATTTTTCGGTGATTTTTCTCCCTGTATAGGTTATTATTTAGTACTGTTATTTAGGGGGGATTACAGTCATATGTAGGTGAGCACTTTTGAAAAGCAGATTTGTCATTGTGTTTTTTATTGTCATTTTAATGCAAGGGCGGGATTATTGGAATGTGCAGAAAAAATTTGTGACAGGAACAGAAGTTTTTTTTCTATGTAACAATACACCCAGTTCACAAGGGGCTGAAAAATTCCGTTAGGACCCTAGCAACCCCTGGGGGCGGTATGACTGGTAAGAAGTTACTAAGTGGAGAGAGTAACTTGTGCAGGGTGGAGAGAGTAACTGGTGCAGGGGGAGAGTGGTGCAGGGGGGAGAGGGCCTGGTGCAGGGGGGGGAGGGCCTGGCGCAGGGGCGAGAGGAATTAGGGGGGGTGCAATTTTTTGGGGAGCGAGGGGGGGGGGCGCCATTGGCTGTACTTGCCTAAGGCACCAAAATGCCTTGTCCCGGCCCTGATTGGCACTACAATGCGCTTGTATGTATGACCTGCAGAAGAACAGGTTAATACATTCTGGTGCATTCTACACTACCTCTAAAGCTATTTACAACTGGCCTGTCAGCGCCAACGTTCATACATGTCACCCAAATTTGTTACTGCAAGCAACAATGGCAGTTTTCCTGGTAGCAGTTTTACTGATAGTTACATCTAGATCATAAATTGAGAGAATAACCTTCCTTATAACCTGATGACTTGCCTAAACCAATAGTAGAGCTTGTTTAAATAGCTACCTCATATCCATTAGTCCATACCGATTCTATTTCTCATTGCTGTCTTTTATTTCACTTCTTAGTTTGACTCATTTTTTGCACCCTTAATTGACTTTCAGGTTTGTTTTACATTAAACAAGAAAAAAAAAAGTAGTTCAAAGACACATCCTGTGGAAATTGCACCACAAACTTCAGCCTTGTGGTACAGATTAATCCTACACAAACAAGTTATATCAACATTTTAAAAAAGAAAAATAAAGGGTCATGAGTTTAAATAAAACACACATCGGTGTAGGTGGAATTGTACTTTGAAGTGTTAAATCCTTGAATATTTATTTTTTTGTGTTGGGATATAATTAGAACACATGCCCTAGAGGTCTCTTGCAAATTTAGGTCAGTATAGATAGAAAGGTTGTTAACTTTCTCTGCACTTTCCCCAAAGTGCCTCAATTCATTGCCTACTGGGTGAAAAGCTAATTAATTTTGTATGTTTCATCTGGACAAATGCACATGAAAAACAGAACCACAATACGTTATCGACTTCCACACTCACCAATCTTTTTTTATGAAACTTATTACTAAGTTACCAGTATGCTTTCTGAAAAAGAGAACATTTGTTTTACTCCAGGATATATTGCATTTTAGAAAAATAATTGATAGTTTATACTTATCTTATGTTTTATATACTCCTCAACATTAATATTGGAAAACCAAGAAGGACAAGCCGTAAGGTTATGGAAGTCAAGGAAGTAGCAGGTGTGGCTAAGATTACATATTCAAGCACCTGGCTCCAATTTGTGGCATGTGAGAGGGGCATAAAAGCCAGATTGAAAGCAAAGATTTTAAGCCACATGAAACCTCAAAAATTGGATCAAGCAGTGTGGGGTGATTGTGTAATGCCTGATCTTCATTGAGTGGCCAGTTATCGCCACTTGTCGCAAACTGAGTGAAACAGAATCTTTGAACTGAGAGACCTTGGTTTATTAATCCGGCAGAGCACTATGCGCCTTGATTGAGAAGTCACTGTTCAGTGTTGTGTGTTCTGGTGGTTGGAGGAAGAACAACAAACTGGGACGCTAGGTAGAGATGGATTGAAGCCAACCTCTGCATGAATGGGGCATAGTTCATTCTGCACTACAAGTGAAATTGGACATCACTTCCAAAGCCTACGGTGGCAAAGCGTCTAAACACAAACCATCAAAAGGTGTTTTCACATTGGGCTACAAACAAGACGTTGACCTCACACCACCACTATGAAAGGCTATTTTGGTGCACATCAACACAGCAATGGAGGCTGGAGTGGAGGTCTATCCTCTTCAGCAATGAGCTTTTGTTATAGATATAATAATAGCCGGAAATTGGTCGGAAGACCACAAGGACAACGCCATGAAGAGGCCTTTGCAAGGAAATGTCACATCACCCCTACTCATAGATTCATTTCAGACGATTTATTATAAGGAATTATCTCAGGCCTACACAACATTGCAGGATGCAGGGGCTAGCCCGCCCTTGGACTGCCTGGGAACATCCTTGCATTACTCCAAACCGGGCATTTACATCGGCTATTTCCCTTTGCGGGTCATTGGACTGTTGAAAGCTTTGGCGGGCCATATTTCGTGCAGGCCTGGGTTATCTGAACTAGACAACTTCTGGTAAAAATAAAACAACTGGTTAGGCTGCTAAAACACCTTGAGAGAATTATGGATAATCAATCATATAACACGTGTCCTTCTTATGTTGATCACAGAAGGACCTGCTCTTCGTTCTGGTTAGTATAGGAGGATCCCAACAGAGACAACCCATTTAAGAATAGTCAAACTTTTTATTCTGTGTTTGGACATAACTAGCTGCCACCATCTGCCTAGTGTAACTATGGTTAATATTTCTACTGCATCACAATGCTTCTGCAACAAGTCACTTCACTTCAATTCAGTTTGGCTCTGCTTGTCTTACTAATGATAGCTGCTAGTTTTTGTGGTTGTTAAGGTGACAATTACAATGCAGTGCACTGTCCCTTTAGTGTATTAAGTATAATGTTGTTCTGCTACATAATTATTTATTGATGTGAAACTTCAGGCCTCGTTTACACGACTTATTCTGGGACGGATTGCAGCCATATTGCGCGCTGTATTGCGCTCCAATACGGCTGAAATCTGTCCCAGTCATTACGGTAATCCACAGTTCTCATAGAGAACTATGGATTCCGTCTCCCCTCCCCGCTCGGCGAATACACTGAGCGGGGAGAAAGTGACATGCACATTATCCTGGCGGGATACGCGCCGTGGATAATGCATGTCTATGGGGCTGGCAAGCTGCCGGCCCCCCTGCCCCGCCCCCGCTGCACAGCAACCAGAGTAATTGCGGGCGAAATCCGTCCCCGCAATTACGCCGCCAATAAGCCGTGTGAACATCGCCAAAAATGCATCCTACAGAAGAAGATAAACATACACACGTGGACGAAATTGTTGGTACCCTCCTGTTAACGAAAGAAAGACCCACATTGTTCACTAAAACTACTTTAAGTTAAAAAACAAATAATCCATTTAAATCTACTGATAATCAACTAATAAAAATCAGATATTGCTTTTGAACTCTGGTTCAACCGACAAAATAAAAAAAAAACAATCCAAAGAAACTTGCCAGGACAAAAATGATGGCACCCCTAACAATATTCTGATGTACAACCTTTTGAGGCAATCAACATAAACAAATGATTTCTGTAACTCTCACTGAGACTTCTGCATCTGTCCACATGTGTTTTGTCCCACTCTTCATGAGCAAACTGCTCCAGCTGTCTCTGGTGTGAAGGTGCCTTCTACAAATTGCATGTTTCAGCTTCCTTCCACAGATGTTCAACAGGATTTAGATCAGGACTCGTAGAAGTCACTTTAGAATAGTCCAATGCTTTGTTTATAGCATTTCTTACAAGTTTTTAGCTGTTTGTTTTGGGTAATTATCCTGGAGGACCCATGACCTGTGTTTTTTTGGTCCACAAAAATTGGAATAAAAAATGATAAAAAAAGGTAGAAGTATCCCAATATGGTACCAATAAAAACTACACTTCCGCCCCCAAAAAAATTACCCCTTTCTTAGGTCCATAGACTGAAAAACAGAAAAGTTATTGGTCACAGAAAATGGCACAAAAGTATTTTTTTAAGTACTAAAACAGTGAAACTTCTACAAATGTGGTATCACTAGAATCATATTGACCTACAGATTACATTTAACACATTTAATTTATACCGAAGAGTGAATTCCATAAAAATATATGTTGTGGTCAGTAGCCCCATTAACATTTACATCTTTTCCCGCAAAAAACAAGCCCAAATATGGCTATGTAGACAGAAAAATAAATAAGTTATGGTTTTTGGAAGGTGGGGAGGTAAAAATGAAAATAGCAGAGACTTGAAGGGCTTAATGTCTTAAAAATAACTACCATGAGAAGCACAAAGACAAAGCTGCAGTAGTATTTTTTACCAATATGCAAACAATTATCTACAACCAAAACCATCTAGTCATAATGTCAAAACTACCTGCCTAATACTGTGTAGACCCCCTTGTGTGGACAAAACAGCTCAGACCCTTTAAAAAGAAATGTCAGCATGGGCACTCTGACTAGTCCGCAGCTAAGTGGATCCCAATATTATCTTTTTCAGCAATTTATGCTAGGGCAGCACTTTTAGGGCTCGTTCACATGGCTTATTTCAGAACGGATTTGCCGCCGTATTTACGATGGTAAATCCGTTCCGAAACCAGTTACAAATAAGTAACAGACCATTTAATATTGCTTTCACTGGGACCGACGACACGTATTTCCGTGCCGTATTGCGCCGCGGATTTGTGGCCCAAAACGGCCGGAAAAACAATGGTCCTGCCACTTATTGAGCCGGATTTCGCGACGGATTCACCCCATATAATGAATGGGGTTTGTAAATCCGTCACGAAATATGTGCCACACTTTAGTGACACTTATTTCACACTGATTTTCAACTGATTTCGGAACGGATTTACGATCGGAAATCCGACGTGAAGCCGTGTGAACATCGCCTTATGGGATCAGACCAGGTGGCCATCACTCCCCATGCACATTAACCTCTTTTCTGACACTGGACATACTTGTATGTCCTAGCGGGAAGTGACTTCCTGCAAATGGACGTACAAATACATCCTGGACATTGTACTGTCTCACAAGTTGAGGTCGCACGATCGATCGCAGCATGGAACCAGCTGTATATTACAGCTGATCCCATGCTGTGTCGCCCACGAACAGAGCTCACTCTGGCCACGAGCGATAAACCCCTTACTGTAGGTGTTAACCCCTTAGCTGTACACATATTTGGTATCGCTGTGTGTGTAACAACTTAGCTTAGAAATCTGTCTCATTGTTTAACCTACATAATGGATGCTGTAAAAGCCCTCACCCCCCAAAAAAAGTCACAGAATTGTGATTTTCACTCATCCCGCAGCACATAAAATGGAAAAGAAAGCTATAAAAAAGTTCTATAAACACCAAAATTGTACCAATGAAAACATCCTGCAAAAAAAACTTTACACGGCTCTTGTATACGGAAAAATAAAAGCGTAATGGCTATCAGAAGATAGTGATGCATAAATATTGTCACAAACTAATAGGTCACAAATACTGCATGGTGAGCACTGTCAAAAATAAAAAAAAACACTGCTAGGATTGCAGTGTTTTCTTCACCCTGCCTTCCAAAAAATGGATTTAAAAGCAATCAAAAAGCCTTGTGCCCCAAAAAAAAAATACCAATAAAAGCATCAACTCATAGCGATGTATAAATATTGTTTTACACAATAAAAACACTTTTTTTAAAGTGCTTCCACATAAAAAAAGTCAATAAATTAAATCATATCAACCCACAGAGTAAAAATAAAAACGTATGGCTCTCAGACTGTGGTGATTCAAAAAAAGTTTTTTTCTTTTAGAATAAAAGTGTCTTTATTATGTAAAAGCAGTTAAAACATATAAAAAATATGCAAATTGGGTATTGCTGTAATTGTATCGGCCTGCTGGGTAAAGCTAACATGTCATTTATACCTTATGGTGACCACCACTGTAAAAAAATCAAAATCAAAAACACTACCAGGATTGCAGTATTTTGTTCATCCCGCCTCCCAAAAACCTTGATAAAAAGGGATCAAAGCATCATGTAAACCACATAATGGTACCAAAGAAAACAGCAACTCATCATGCAAAAAACAAGTCATTAGGCAGCTCTATATACAGAAAAATAAAGTTATGACTTGTCTGCCAGAATATGATGACATAAAAATGCAATTTTTTATAAAAGTAATAAAACATAAACTATATAAAATTTATATCTTGTAACTGTACCGACCCGCATAGTAGAGTTATCCTGTCACTTATACCACATGTGAATGCCGTAAAAATTAATCCCAAAAAACAATAGCGGAACTGCGTTTTACCACCCCCCATTTTCATGGCTCAATGCTAAAAAAAACTATGGAACACTCATGCACCCAAAATGCGATGAGATCCATGAGGGAGGACTTCTGTCAGATTTCACCTGTTCTGGTACTTTGGAGACTTTGCAAATGCAACATGGCACCCACAAAATACTGCGTTCTAAAAGCTACAGCAATTTACACCCACATATAGGGTATTGCCGAACTTGGAAGAAATTGCACAACAAATTTGGGATGCTCTGTTTCCAGGATTCCTTGTAAAAATGTAACATTTTCAGCTAAAATTGCAGATTGCTGGAAAAAAAGAAATTTTTCATTTTCACAGTCTAACACTAAAAAAATTGGTAAAACACTTGTGGGGTCGATATAATCACTACACCCCTGGATATAGTCCTTAAGGGGTGTAGTTTCCAACTTGAAATGGTAATGAAAATGAGATCCTAAAGTCCAGTAGGTGATTCTCCTATTATGAGGCTAGTGGTTTATCCAAATAATGCACAGGGCCACATATGAGCGATCTCTCTAAAAACGTCAGAATTGGGGGAATCGATGTTAAGTTGCTTTTCCCTGGTAACATCTAACGTGTTCCAGTGAATAATGGATAAAACTTGAAAATCGGCAAAAAAAAGATGAAATTTTGAAATTTCACCTCTACTTTGATTTAATTTCTATGAAACACCTAGAGGGTTAACAAACTTCCTAAATACTGTTCTGAATATTTTAAGGGGTGTGGTTTCTTAGATGGAATCATTTATGGGGGTATCTAACATACAGGCCCCTCAAAGCCATGTCTGAACTGGACTGGCCTCTAAAATAATCTGTGTTTCAAATTTTCTTGAAAATATGAAAAATAACTACTACATTTCTAAGCACCCTAATGTCATAAAAAATAAAAATACATAAAAAAAATTATGCTAATTATAATTTTTTTTTGTGTGGAATAACTTAGGTCCGTCTTAACAGCTTTAGGGGCCCTGAGGGGAGCTTGCACGGGCCCCCACCCAAACAAAAATCATCACGGGAATAAATATTAAATTAATTTTAAAACCCTCCCAAACATCACCATATAGAGACCCCAAGAGAGGTCAGAAAACCAGGGTTTAACCAGGTTTTAAACCTCCCAACAGGGCCATATAGAGACCACTTTAGAGGCCCAGACACCAGCTGGGTTTAATAACCTACAACACCCCCAAAATTTTAGAGACCACAAAAGAGGTCGGGGACCCCCGGGTTTCAGGTATAAACCGTACAACACCGCCATTTTTGAAAACCCACATAGGGGGTGGGGCACCATTTCAAGTATAACCTACACCCCCGCCATATAGATCCCCACATAGGGGCCCAGACACCACCCTCGGGCAAAACCCTTTAAAAAACACCCCCCTTTATAGGGGACCCCCATAGAGGTCAGACCCCGGGCTCGGGTTATCACCAAAAAACACCCCGCCAAAAAGGGGAAAACCAACATAGAGGTCGGGGAACCAGCTCAAGAAAAAACCTTTAAACATCACAATATAGGGGACCCAGGGGAGGGTCAAACCCCAAAGCTCATTTAAAAACCTACAAAACCCCTTATAGAGACCACATAGGGGGTTCAGACCCCACCTCAGGTATAAATTTTCAACACCGCCATATGGACCTTTTTGAGGTCAGCCCCCACTAAATTTAAACCTACAACACCCGCCTTAAGAAAACCAAACATAGGGGGCACACCCCAGCTCAGGCAAAACCCTTAAACCCCCCCTTTATAGAGACCCATAGAGGTCAGAAACCAGCCAGGTATCACCTACAACACCGCCATAAAGAAAACCAATAGAGGTCGGGAAACCAGTTCAAGTATAACCTAAAACTTTCAAAAAATTTTAGAGACCCAGAAGGGGTTTAAGACACCAGCCCCATTATAACCTAAAAACCCCGGGCCCTTTATGGGGGAACCACATAGGGTAAAGGAAAAACAGCTCGGTTTAACCTACAACACCACCAAAATAGAGACCAAATAGAGGTCAATAATCTCCAAAAAAAAATTGGGAATCTCGCAAGAGAAAAAAAGGGAGTACTTTTGATCACTATATTTCCCTTTTTTTCCTTTAGGCAAACTTAAAACTCTATCAGTTCTCTATCTTTTAAAAAACTAAAACGAAACTTTTATTAATCAAACTTTTAACCCTCTATCCCACACTTTTTAAAAACCTGACCCTTCTACCTCACTTTAAAAACCCCTTTTTTAACCCCTTTTTTCCCATGGGGCCCAATTTCCCTTAGGGCCGAAAGAAATTGGTTCTACTTAGGGGGATTTAAATGAAGAATGTTAAAAATTTTAAATGCACTTTTTTCAGGAAAAGGGGTTTTAACCCCTAAAAAATTTTTTTGGGGAAAAGGGCTTTTAAAAGGGGCCCTTTGAACATTTGACAGAGGACATTTATTAATCAAAAAAAGGGAAAAAAGAAAAAAAAACCCGGGAATTTAATTCTTTTGTATAGGTCCCCTTTTGATGATGGGCTAATGAAATGAGAGCTTTTACTTAGAAGACTTTGGAAATTCTAAAGGGCCCCCCAGTATTTCTTGGGGATGATTTTTTTTAATACCCGGGGGGTCACTTATGAAGGGGGAAAAAAATTTTTGGGTTGAATTTGTGCAAAAGTCTTTTTAAAGGGAGATGGCAAAAAAAATGGTTCAGTTTTCCGGTGTAGGCTCATACCCCTTTTGGCAATTTTCCCATTTCTGCCCCAAAATTAAAAATTTTGGAAAACTAAGTTTTTGGGTTTAAAACCCAAATTGATAAGGAAGATTTTGAAAAATAACAATCATCAATTGAAAAACCCAATAGGGGTGGTTTTATGGGGCTATTGTACCCCCCCCAAGTTCTTTGGGGGGAAAAACCTACAGGATTTTTTCGTGGGTCAATCTCAAAAACATCTGATACTTTTAAAACTAGAGGTGCCCACTCCCCCTAGCAAGACACATTTTGGAATTTAAATAATGGCGAAATAGAGGGGGCTAAATTTGGGGCATATGGTGAAAAAGCTAGGGGAAAAAAAGGGCATTTTTGGGTGTAGTTTTGTTGGGGAGGAAGGGGCAAGATGGAAAACAAAAAGAAATCAATACCCTTGAAACCCAAAGGCCCAAAAGAAGCTTTTCAAATTTTTGGGCATTTTTTTGATCTTGCTGATTCCCTATATAAAAATTTTTGAAGAAAAATGATAAATGTATTAAGTACGGTCAAGTGGTTTAGCCAGTTTTAATATTTGACTTTGGAAAACATAGAGTTTTTATATGTGTTTTTTTTTTTTTTTTTTTTTCCCCCCTCCCTTCCCTCCCCGCGCCCCTTCCCCCCTCCCCCCTACCCCCCTCCCCCTTTGCCCCCTTTTTCCCCTACGGTTTTTTTTTTCCCCATTGTCCCTGGGTCCTGTAATGATGACAGAATTCATCACGTGAGGCCCCAAAGGTTTCTATTTTTAAAAAAATTAGGGATCTGTATTTTGCTTTTGCAAAGGGAATATTATGTTTGTACTTCATGTATGGGAGAGATTTGTTGGGTTTTGCCCTTTTTGGCGCTTGGGGCTGGTGCGAGGGGGGGTGCGCTGGATTTTGGGGGGAATTTTAGGATACTGGAGTTCTTTCATGCTCCCATTTTGATATGGTGGATTGGGGAAAGGGTAGCTTTTGACCGTAGGGGAAAAATCTTCAAAGGGGAAAAATTTGAGGTCAACCCGTGGGAAAGGGGGGGGAGGGGGTTTGCCATAGAGCCTACAGTATTTTTTAAAAAAAAGAGTATAAATTACATGTGAAAGAGAAATAAATTTTTTGAAAATAGTCTTGGGGAAAAACTATACAAAGCAGTGGAACATGTATTTTTTAAAGGGGGGCCCGCGGGTCTATTGGAATGAATATGCATATTACATACATAGGAAAAAGAGCTTTATGGGAAGATTTTAAAATGACGGGGGTCTATTGTACAGTGAAGTTTAAATTCAAAATGAATTTCAATTTAGATATTGAAGAGAAGGGGTTATGGGAATTGACAAAGGGTGGCAATTTTGCGTGTAATGTGATTAAAAACCCAGGGCTGCTTTTCATTTCTGGTGAGGCAAAGCGTTGCAATAATATGAGAGAAGTGAGATGGGGCCCCTCCAGTCAGGGGGGGTTTTGGGGGTCTGGGTTTGGGGCGTGCTTGGCACGGGCAAATACGGTAAGAAAGGGGGCCAAAAACCCCTTATGGGGGTTGGCGAATTTTTAAATGAAGGGTTTTTGGGTCATGAGAAACATGGTGTCAGCTTTTTGCAGGACTGTTATGAGTGTGTTTTTCCGCGGAAGGGGGGGTGGGGGTTTATGTGGATTCTTGAGGCCCAATTGGTGAGCACCTGAAAGGGGTGTTAAACCCAACATGAATTTAAAAAAGGGAAATGAGGGTCAAACCAAAATGTGATCGGAAAACCCCTAACCGATAAAGCCAGGGGTTTGCTGGGAACCCGTCGGCCCAGGTCACATGGGGTTTTAAATTTTTGACTCTCACCTCTGTTAAAAAGTGTCACCTGCTGCAGCGGTGTTTACAAGGGGGGCCCAAATTTTTCTGTGTCTAAGAAATTTGGGGGCGAAATGCCCAAGTAAATTGGCTTGGGATCCCTTACTGAAGCTAGTACTTTGCTTTTAATAAAGGGTCCCCCTGTTTTTAAAGGGGGGGTTCCCCAAAACTTTTATGATAGAAAAGGGGGTTATTCCCCTCTTTCCCGAAAACAAAAAGGGTTAAATGATGAGGATATGATCAGGTTTTTTTAAAAAGTGTGTAAGAGGTTAAAAGGGAAAATTTAATAAAAGTTACGTTTTGTGTTTTTAAAAGATAGAGAACTGGGTAAGTTTAAGGGGGCCCATGGCAAAATTTGTTAAAATAAAAGTGATCACATAGAGGTCAGACAGCAGCTCAGGTATTAACCCAACAACAACCCATATAGAGAAAACCCCCGAGAGTTCAGCCAAAAGCTCAGGTCCCACCACATGTTTAAAGAAATACATGATCCAACACCAAAAAGTTTAAAAACCTTGCATCCAGAGACTCACAGGAGACGGTTCCTTTATGATGAAGTCATTCTCCAAGTTGTTTTTTTTTTCCCTTTTTCCCCACCATCCGGCCCCCGACTTCCTTACACTTTTTCCCCGGCCCAACTTGCCTACAAAATTTTAATGCACAAACATTTAAACTTCTCACTTTATTACATTTTCCCTCCAATTTTACCTCTGTTAGGCCCCTTTTAAAAGGGGGGTTTCCCACGATTTAATGTTGACGGGGGGAACCTAAAAAATTTAAATCACTTTTATAAATATATGTGATTATAAAAAGTGAAGCCTGTGAGAGCTACAGCATTGCTCACTCCCCCTTAGTTTCCTGAAAGTTTACATTAGACATGACCAGGATACTGACAAATCTGGCTTGCGTGTTTGCACTTCTTTCTGTGACAGGGAACATAAAGGAGTTGAAAGGGGGCTGGGGAGCAAGTGCTGTGTGGGGCTGTCTGTGTATAAGAATCCACTGTTGCAAGTTTTATTTGGTAAATTTTTGAATCCCCTGCTTCCTCGCTCTTTGCCACCCCCCTCCCCCATCCCTGCAGCTGTTCATACTCAGCATGCTTTGTTTATATTCCCCCCTGAGCAATAAGAGGTAAAGAACTCACTTATGGGAAACCCTTTAAGTAAAATGGTAAAATTTTCTCACAATTTAATATGAAAAAAATATATAAAACCCCATAGGTAGGTTTTTTAGGCCATGTAGGTAGTTAAAAAAAGTCCCCTGTAGAAAGAAGGTTATATGCCCCCTGTAGGTAGATTACAGACCCCTTTGGTAGGGATGTAACATCGTAGAAAAAAATAATATGCCCACTGTGGTAACATAAAACCCGTAGGTAGGTATACAGTTGTCTGTAAATAGGTAGGTATATATACCCCCTGTAGCTACAACCCCCTTTAGATATATAGCCCCCTGTAGGCAGGTATATAGTCAGCTGTAGATAGGTAGATATATAGCCCACTGTAGGGATATTGCCACTGAGGGGGCTAAAGTCTCTGAGTTTTGTAGGTATAATTCCCCTGTAGACAGGTATACAGCCCCCTGTAGGTATATAGAGCCCTATAGGTAGGTACACAGCACCCTGTAGGTAGGTACACAAACCCAAAGTAGATAGTATATAGCCCCTGTAGGGAATAACCCTGTAGGAAGGATACATCCCCTTAGGAGGGATTCATCCCCCCGTAGATATATATCCCCCCTTGGGAGGTATGCGGGCCCCCCCTAGATAAGTTTCCGCCCCCCCTGTAGGGGATAAAGCCTCTTTGTATAAATGCCCGTAGGTAGGTGAACAGCCCCCTGTAGGTAGGTACACAGCCCTCTGTAGGTATATAGCCCCTGTATGTTGTTATACAGCCCCTGTAGGTAGGTATACATCCCCTTCTAGTTATACAGTCTCCTGTAGGTAAGTACACAGCCCCATGTGGGTATATAGCCCACGGTAGGTATACAGCCCCCTGTTGGTATATAGCCACCTGTAGGTAGGTACACAGCGTCCTGTAGGTAAGTACACAGCCCACTGTAGGTAGCTCCTGTGCAGCTGTATTTCCTAGGCTGCAAGCCAGTCGGTTTGTGGCCTAGGAGAAGCAGGGAGCAACGTTCCAGCATAGGCGGAGTGATAACCCTAGGAAATACAGCTTGAGGGTGCTGCGGGTCTGGGCCTGCACACAGATATGCTGCCCTGACTTGCTATTTACCCTGCCCAATAGAAAAGTTGGCCCTGGAATAACGATCTGTCTTACATGCAGAAAGCACAATTTGTCATGAGAAAACACTCTCTGAATCACATGGTTAGGTAAGAGTATCAAACAGTTATTCTCTGATCTCATATGATCTCATTATTTCCAGGCTAGAGAATGGCCTCTCTGCCCTAACTTGGGTTGGTGGCAAAGTGGTGACCACAGGGGCATCATCTCTAACAATGTCAGGGTATAAAGGAATTGCTTTATGCTCAGTCAGTTCTGATGAACATTTGAACTTTACTTCTTTGAGAGCAAGTAAAACAATTTAGCTGAAATCTGGTCAATTTGTGTCACAGGGGTCGCGGGCTCCGCTGCCCCCCCCGCGACCTCCCCCCGTCGCGGGGGTCTGGGCGGGGCTGCGGGGGCCCCCGAACCCCCTTTCCC
>JAODAL010017225.1:0-78387 GCA_025379985.1 Phyllomedusa bahiana | reverse complement strand
AAAAAACCCCCTTTGTGGGTTTCCCCTTTAAAGTTGGGCCCACAAACATGTCTTGAAAACAGGCAATGACCACAAGCACACTTCCAAAGCAGTGGCAAAATACAGTTAGCATAACAAAGTAAAGGTAATGGCATGGCCTCCACAAATCCCTTACCTCCATCCTAGATGAAATGTATAGGCAGAAGAGAAATAGCATGTGTGAGTAAGGAAGCCTACAAAACTGCCAAAATTCCAGCAACTTTTTATGAGAAGCTTGTGAAAGGCTATCTGAAATGTTTGACCCAATTTTTAAGAAAATTTTAAAGGAAAAGTTTGCCAAAAAACAAACCCAAGTGTATGAAAATTTCCCCGAGTCACGGGAAAATAAAATTGAAAAGTTTAAAATTAAAAGTGAAATTAATAATTGTCTCTAGTATTGGTCTAAGATTTCACCTTAAAATATAGTAGTGATTCTCACTAACCTAAGAGAGGGAATGCGATTTAGGACTATATGTCAGGAATTGGGAAACAAACTTAAGGTGACATGTATGAAATTTTGCGCCTCGTCACCATTTATCACAGCTTTTTTTCCAGTGTAAAATGCGCCTAAATACGGTATGTGAAAGTGGTGTATTTGCACTCATAAATGGTGCCATAGGTTTGATGCATCTAGCCTATATGTTTTCCACACCGTGGTACTTTAGCACATTAGTAATGCTCCAAACATGTATATAAATGAATGCAAGAATTAAATTTAACCCCTGAAAAACATATGAGCCCCATCCGGGCCTCGACCCTTTTTAAAAAAGTACAAATTTTTATTGTCCCGTTTAAAAAAAAAAAATATTTAAAAAAGCAAAATACAACGTGTCAAGTTTTACTTTTTTGTATTTTGTTTTTTAAACTATTTTTGTCATTTAAACATGGGGCAAAAAAGAAATTTGTACTTTTTAAAAGGATCGAGTGCTGGATGAACTCATATGTTTTTTTAGCAAAATTGATTTTTCCCCCTGTGGCCGGGGTGGTTTTTTCCTTGCACCCCCCCGGGTCTGGAGTGCAGCATGTTGGAATATCATGGGGAGTGATAAAAATTTTTGTTTGTTTGTTCAAATACAAAAAATGGCCCGCTACATTCTATTCAATAGTAAAACCCCTGCTAAACAAGGGCTTTTGTTTTTTTCTCCCATAGAATTTAAAACAGTTTATTGAGTTGCTTTTTTAATTAAAATTATGATGTTGTATTTTAAATTTTTTGGAGAAATTTTTATTTTTTATTTTTTAAAAATTTTTAAAAAACATTAAAAATATTTTTCCTTTTTTTTTAATGTTAATATGTGTTCAGAAAAAATTTTGTCAGTGCTTTGCCTTTATTCGATAACAAACAATAGCAGGCAAACCCCTTGGGCTCCCGTTTCTTTGGTGCCCAAATTGCAAAATCACTAACCAAGTTTTATTCACTGGGCCCGCCCCATTTAACAGAATTTTTTTTTTATTTCTTAGGGCCCCTGTGTTGTTTTGTAATACCAAAAAATTTCTTTGGTAAAATCCCCTAAAATTTTAAATTGATTTGAGAACACGGGTTTAGGGAGATACTGTAAATTTTGGGTTTCCAAAAATTTCTATTTTTTAAATTGAATCTTTATTTTTGGTTATATTATTCTGAACATTTTGATAGGAGATAATTTTATATTTTTTGGATATTATTTAATTTATGAATATTTTTATATTATATAATTTTCTATTTATTTTCTATTAGTTTATTTTTTAGAATTTGATAATTAATATAAATGATTTGGTTTTACTGTTATAAGTTGAGAAATAATGGATGTTTTTTGTCCTAATGGCAAATCTAGTTCCATTATGACAACTCAGGCAGACCACATTTAAATTGCCCTGGCTGTTCTAACAGTTATGCGCCCAGTTTTGGCATCCCACATTCATACATGTGTGTAATCCTGCGAATGTGTTGCGACATGCCCCTAGAACGCCCGCACATCTTTGGCACATAACAAAGTATCAAATCTGGTGCACAGTGCGCCAAACTTGGCCGTACGATGTTCCATAAATTTGGAAAAAAAAGGCAGAACACTCACTTTTTGGCGCATCACAATAGTGAACATGACCCGTTCATACATGTTGCCCTTACATTTAATGAATATGGCTATGGTGTGTTAACATATGACTTCAACTATACCATGCAAAGTGTATCTTATTGCTAAGTAAAGGCAGGACTTATAGTTCATGCTGGTCTTTTGAAATCTACAGTACATACACTATGTGTAATGCACAAATATTGTCCTGTAGTCACATTCGGTTTGCTTCAAATTCATGTCCTGAGTGTTAAGATCTTGGCTGTGTCCAGGGAGTTTGCTGTGAAGGAGGTATGACCAGCTGCTCTACTTGTAGAGCAGTCTTGTCAGATGCTACTGATAAGCTAACCCTGTCAGTATGTAGAAAGAAACCTTCCTTTACACAAAGCCCTGGGGGATTCCTGCAGTGTCTCAGGCAAGCACTTAGCCTTTCAGCTTGAGTCTTTTACCAGTAAAAAAAAAAAAAGCTAGCAGTGGGAAAAACATAAGACAAGCGCAGCATGATAAAATTTCCACATTCTTGTCAAGTTAAATTATATATGCATATAATTTACATGAAGGATTTTTTTCCTTTGATCAAAAGGATGTATGGAGAAAAGACAAAAAAACAAAGACAATAGATATTATTATGCTTCGTGAAAGTAAAGCATCCATAAAACGGGCCATCATTTTGTGATCAGTGGGGGCCCGGCCCACTGGGACCCCTACAATCAGCACAATGAAAAGTCTATTTATTTAAATGGGGGTGAGATGCAGTAAAGAGAATTTTTTAGCTGAGCCCTTTAAGTAATTTTGTATAATACCACTATAAAGTGTCTGACAAGAAGCCATTGGGACTGTACTTCTTCAAGCTGCCTTGAGTAGTGATTAGCAATATTACATGATAGTATTTGATACTTGTCTCGCAGGTTCTATTCTGAACCTCCACTGTAAATTTCATTGAGAATGGGAAAAAATAGTGCAGCTGCACTATTTTTCTCCGGTAAAATGATGGACACCATGGCAAATGCCAAACAGATCGATTGTGGTCAATGGGGTCTTTGGGGTTGCATTGGGCCCAAATTGCAAAATGGAGGAACCAAAACGAATGATGCAGATTGAACCAGATCAGAAACGCTTAGTGACACCTGACTTTTCGACTTTGTAATTTGTACTTATTGAGTCACTTTTTTGACCACTTCCTCCCTGTCAACGTCGACTGTAGAAAGCCTGAGGAAGTCATTATCGGAGCTAAAAGGAAATAATATAAGATTTTAAACGTGTTATAAGAGAGTGGGCGAATGTTTCAAACGAAGTGGATTTCGCTTAGAATTTCAGGAAATTCGATTCTGAACGAATTCGAAAGTTTGGGGTAAATTTCGCGAACAAGCCGTGTTCTTAATTGATAAAAGGCTTGCGAGACATGGGTTACCATTGGGCAAAGAAGCTGGAGAAGAAAGGAGTAACTAAATGACATTCAGCATGAAGCCAATCAGAGACCGCGGATTCTGTGACATAACGCACTATATAAGTCTGGACCATGTCGTCCCACATCCTCCTCTGTGCCGGCTGTAGTGCTGCAGCCCGTAGCTAGATCTCACACAAAGAAATAATTTTATACAGAATTTTTGGGGGTGCACAGCTTTTCAAAGACTGCTTACTTACTTCTAAATTTTGATTTGTGGGAAATTGGAATTGAAGCCAGGGGTCAATTCAACGCATATAATTTTAATGCTATGTCATTCGGAGCACATTGAATATCAGGTTATTAAGCTGTTTTTGCTTTTATATCATTAAAGAAACAGCGTTTTTTCAATCCAAATTCATTAATTTTTGGCTGCTCATTTCTTTGCGCAATTTATATCCAAGGGTACTTAGGCGTGTTTGTGCTTTTGTAGTCAGTGAAAGAAACGGTGTTTTTCAACGCCAAAGAAGAAATTTTTCCTGTAGCATAATTCATATCCGAAGGTTAATTAAGCGTTTCTCTGCTGTTCTAGTCCGTAAAATACACGTCGTTTTAACACGCCACTTAGCTGTTAATTTTTGGCAGCTCATTTCTTTTGCACAATTTAGATCCAAGGGTTAATTAAGCATTTTACTGCTGTTCTAGTCAGTAAAATACACGTCGTTTTAACACGCCACATAGCTGTTAATTTTTGCCAGCTCATTTCTTTTGCGCAATTTAGATCCAAGGGTTAATTAAGCATTTTTCTGCTGTTGTAGTCAGTAAAAGAAACGGTGTTTTTCAACGCCAAAGAAGAAATTTTGCCTGTAGCATAATTCATATCCGAAGGTTAATTAAGCGTTTTTCTGCTTGTGTAGTCAGTAAAATACACTGCGTTTTAACATGCCACATAGCTGTTAATTAACTCTTAGCTGGCATGGCCCGGGAACTGGTCAGCGCCCCTGACCTGTCCTCAACCCGCCTCTGTCCCGTTCAGGTCCCTCAGCCAGAGAACTAGTATGTGGTCTGGGCTCAGCGCCACTATACAGAGAGGACAAACAATTTCAGGAGGACAGTCAGCAGCTACTTGGCAACAAAGAGGTGGGGCAGACATCCCCTGCTTCTTGCAGTATTGATGTGGAGAATGGCATGGGAGGTTTTTTGGTGAGCGGTCAGCCTCTGTATACCAAGACCATTGAGGAGGACAGCAGTGACGATCAAACACTCATGAAGTATAAAAGTGGTTGTTTGAATTCATTTTCTGCGTTACACCAGTTTGTTCAAATGCACTGTATGGAACTTAAACTGAAGGAGACCATAACTACAGGGAATGTTTTAGGTGATTATTTTGCATTCTGTGCCATTGTTGATTGAATTCAGTACAAAACTAGAATGGGACAGAACAAAAATGCTGCAAAACTGGCTTTGTATGAACTTCTTCAGTATGAAGAATGGGAATCGTATGTCCAACTTACAAAAACTAAAAACACAAGTCCTTCTGGAGGCCCTCCCCTGTTACCGGTGGAACAAATTAACATCCCACACAGATTTCAAGTGGTTTAGGAAAGCAAGTTGATAAACGTTCATTTGTTCATGAACAGATAACACAGGTGATAAAGGAAAAGTTTGCTGAACTATTATCCAGGTATCCAGATTTTGAAAGTTGTGGAAATCCTTTAGCTGCATTTGTAATGGAAAAGGCTCACAACCGTCTCCAAGACTATAAAATAAATAATACTAATAATAATTTTTAGAGCCTATAGAGAAAGAGTTTCCTTCAGCCTCATCTGTCATATCCGTGTACCGTACCTCTTGCCTCCGTCCCTTGACCACGATCCTTGCCAGCTGTCCTGACCTTACACTTGTCCCCGACTCTGAGTTTGCCTTACGATTTTGTAACCTCACACCCTTGGCTGCCCCCGCAAGCAAGTCAGTCAGGGGTAGTGACCTGGTAGACTCCCGTCGCAGCAAGTCCATCCCGCTTTGCGGCGGGCTCTGGTGAAAACCGGGACCTACTTAGAGCCCGCTCCCTGGCGTGGCTATTGCCATCGCTTGCGGTCGGCCAGTGGATCTACTACCACTGTCCGTGACAACATGAAGGAGTGGAATGATGTTATTCATCCCGTAGTCCTGGCGACTGACAAATAACGCATGTCCCCCATGAAAGGGCCGAGCAAACAGCAGGGGTCACGCATGAGCTGCCACTGGCCGACATTAAAATTACGCAGGGGTGTACTCCTGTCCGCTTGGATTAGCAATAAATAATTTCCTTTCTCTGTTCATAGAGTCATTCCAACATATGGAGGCTGGAATTCCAATGTTTGGAAATGTCACATATCAGCCTATGTTGGGGAGGCCCGGGCTGCCGCTGCAGCTTAAGGAGGGTGTGCTTGGCGTGTAAGACGGCTGAAGTGCATGCAAAGTTTCCTGGCCCCTTTTTAGAATGTCTTGCAGATGGGTGTAAGACTTGAACAACCAGATTGAACATGTATGCCATGCAGGAAGCATGGCTCAGCCCTCCTCCTACGCAGAGCGGACACCATGTTCTTTTCATCGTCTGTCACAATCGTTCTAACTTTCAGTTGTCACGGAGAAAGCCACAAATCAATGACAACTTGCATGACCTGGAGCATTTCCTCCCTTGTGTGACTTCGTTCTTCCAGGGGAATACTCCTGTCCAATTGGATCATCAAAAATCATTATTGGCCTTTCTCTGTTCATCAATTTCCGCCTGTTCATAAATTTACCCCTGTTAATATATTTTTTCCTGTTCATCAATTTCCCCCTGTTCAATAATTTCCCCGTTAATATATTTATTCCTGTTCAGCAATTTCCCCCTGTTCATAAATTTCCCCTGTTAATATATTTATTCGTTTCATCAATTTCCCCCCGTTCATCAGTTCCCCCGTCTGCCCGTGTACCCGACCTTTCTGTACGTTACCCGACCTCCCAATCTCCGCCGCCTGCCCTGACCTGTTGGCCTGAACTTTGACTACGAGTTTGTCTTATGATTCGGTACCTGGCTGCGCCTCGGCTGCCACCGCAAGCTAGTCGCGCCAGGGAAAGCGAACTGGTAGGACTCCTGCTGCAGAAAGTCCATCCTGCCTTGCGGCAGGCTCTGGTGAAAACCAGGATCTACTTAGACCCCGCTTCCTGGCGTGGCTGCTGCCACCACTTGCGGTGGTCCAGAGGAGCCACTACCCATGTCGTTACAATGGCAGAAGTGAATGCCAAGTTTCCTGGCCAGTTCTTTGAATGGTGCAGAATCCACCACTTGAAAAGGGAGGGACTGCCGTACCACCAACTTGGACAGGAGCACGGTCAGCTTCTGGACTTTGGGTTGGCTAGACGATACTGCTGTCTCTTGGCAATCGTCTCAGTGAGCGACTGCTGGCACCATGAGTGCCAAGGAGCAGGAGTATCTGGACCAGTAGATGATGGAAAAGACAGGGAGTTGTCTTCGGCAGAGGTGGTGAAGCCTTCACTGCCTGAAATGGGAGGCGTGCCACTGGGTGCTGCTGCTGTTGGGACAGGATGGACCACCACATCTGAAACACGTATGGTGACACTGCTTGATGTTGATGCAGGGCCGCGGTGCCAATGTTAGGTCCCTGGTCACGCTTTACTTTCTGGCCACAGATTCGACATATAGCCATGTTCCCCTCCTCTGGTGTCTTAGCAAAAAAACTGCCCAAACCCCCGAGTAGGTGATTTTTAAACCCCCAAAGCGCTGCACTTTCTGACTGTTACCGCCGCTGACCCGGTGAGACCCTGTGCCACTCATTTCTGGGACCTGCAAAGTGGGTGGTCTAAATCGTGACCGTTTGGCTCCCAACCTCGCACTGCTGTCACCCTGCTGACACTACCGACTTACGGGCTGCGCCACTGCCTGACACGCAAGCTGCCGCTCTCTTCTCCCAATGATAATGATGAAGCCCTTGTACACTGTTGGTCTGGGTCAGCTGATAGCATCACATGGCTTTCAAAACCACCAGTATGCTGATGACACCCAACTTTACATCTCCGGCCCAGACATTATTTCTCTACTGTCCAAGATCCCAGATTGTCTGTCATCCAAATCCTCTTTCTTCTCCTCCCGTCTCCTAAAACTTAATGTAGAGAAAATGGAATGCTTCCAGGGCCGGGGCAATGAGTAGTCGAGGGTAGGCGACCGCGTAGGGTACCACTTCATCCCGGGGAGAAAAGGAGGCATGGAGTGGGCTGAATATTTCATTTGGGGGGCACTTTATGCCTTGCTTAACTAGGGCACCAGAATACCTTGTCCCAGTCTTGTTTGCTTCACCCGCCTCCCAAGTGCGATCGGCTACATCGACTAGTGTTTGCCTGTCACCGCCTTCCTCCTCAACGGTGTCGCTGTACAAAGCCTGACTGCTCGGAACATAACCCCCCATTGCAACTCTCCTCATCACTATTTTCGCTTCTGCAAGTAGCAGCGGATGTTCTTCCCACCTCTTTGCTGCCCACTGTCCTCAAATAGTTGGTCCTCACTGTATGTGGCGCAGAGGCCACAGCACATAGTAGTTCTCTGGCTGTGGGAAGCGATCAGGACAGAGGTGGGTTGAGGACAGGTGAGAGCCCCTCACCTGCTCCCAGGCCATTCCAACTAGAGTTTGTGTGTGTCAAACCCACTGACTTTGGCTGGGGTTGTCAGATGTCATCTGGGAGAAAGTGTATGACCTAGTGTGTGGTCAACACATGGCCGGTAGATGATGCTGTTGCCTAGCAGGGTGACTCCTGCTGTGACGTCCCCTTACTGTGCTGCGATCTGGGGCAGCTCCGGTAACCTACTTCTGTGTTCTTTGACGCTATCATAGGATCTTAGCCCTCAGCTCGTTTCTTTCCAATGGCGCTGACGTTACCTTGTCAGGCTGCGTTCCCGCTTCAGTTTTTTGGTCAGTTTTGCCCCCGTAAGTGCCCAGGGAATTGAATAGTGAAGCGATTCTAATAGTGGCGGCAGTCATGTGCGTGTCATACTGAAACACAGCATTGTATGAAGACCAAACCAAGCTCCCTGTGCATATTTAAGCATGGCATAATGTTCTACAGCACCCTACAGGATCTGTGCAGCCAGGAAATAACTGTTTTTTAACGCAATTCATCCCAAAGTAATTCGGACCGAAATGAATTTTGTCAGAAAATTCGGCGAAGTCGGCAAACCGAATTTTTGAGAAATTCTCCCATCTCTAGTTATAAGCTATCTGCACACATATCCCTCAGTGCTGTCTTGGGTAAAATGGGCCGTTGATCACAGTTGTAAAAAGGCATGACTACTGGCTTTTGGTTCAAGGGTGACAGTATTTATGAAACTGCGCAGTTTGTGAAAGAATTTTGGTGAAAGAATTTTAGGATGGAACAAATGGCACCATTGTGAATAAGCCAGATGGAAACTGCAGAGCATTATGCACCATTGGTAAGAAATGTGAATGTTGGCTATGAAAGTGCACAAGGGAGACCAACATGAGACAATGGAGCAGCTTGCCCCCAAAATGAACCATGAGGATAGCAGACAAGTGTCTAAAACAACAATTCAGAGAATCCTACTGCATATGGGGCTCCAAGGAAAAAGGATGATCACTGTACCTTTGCTTATAAAACTACATTAGCAGAAAAAGCTTTGATTTCATGACAGTGTCAGGATTGGACCTCTGCTGATTAGCAAATGGTGATAAGTCATGCTTACTGCTTAATTGAACATATGGATGATGGTGATTGAGGCAAGAAACATCACAGAACAAACACACTGCAACCATTGCTGGAGAAACGCAAGCTGGTAGTGGCAGCGTTATGGTCTGTGGAATGTTTTCATCCTTGTGGAAGGCACTCTCAGTGGGTTTGGGTATGATTCCATTCTTGCATATCACATTCACCCATACATATTTATTATCTTTCTGGGGGTGGATGGAATCTTTTAGCAAGACAATGTGACATGTCACACACCTAGTAATGTCTGACAGAACAAAAGAGAATGACCGAGACTTCCAAGTGCTACCCTGGCCCCTTTATTCCCCAAACTTGAAGTAAAGTGAACATCTATGGGAACACCTTGATTATCATGTTCGCTCTGTGGATCCTACACTCCATTAGATGTCGAATGCAGTCAGCATGGCTCCAGACTTGGGACAACCCATTAGGACCTTATTGAGTTACTCCCAGCCTGTGAGGCTGCTGTCTGCAATGCAGATAGCAGTTACTGTGGAGATTAGCTGGTGGTCATAATAATGTGACATGTTTTATTGAAGGAAATAAAAGACAGTGTGCTGCAATAGTGCTGCCATGTTTAATTATTGTGTCTATCAACAAAAATGAGAGTTTTTTGGGGGGTTGATAGCCACACATATACCTTCATGTCCTGGGATAGGTTCTGTAATAGCTGATTGGTAGGGAGAGGATACATGTGGTAATACTGACATGCTGTACCACCACATTTGGTGCCGGTTGGGGATTATGTGGACAGTCCTTGAGAGTGCTGTTGGCCTGCAAAGGGGGAGAATAGACTGTTGGCATAGACAGCAGGGTAAAATCTTATTCTTCTGGAAGAGAAGCAGAGGGACTTGAAACTGAGACTGGAAACTGAGAGATGTGACATGGGACCATGCAAACCTGGAGTAATGAGAGGCCTGTGGTAGAGGCTGGAGGCTGTTGAGGTGCTGGTAGCCTGGCAATTGAGAGATGTGACATGGGACCATGCAAACCTGCACTAATGGGATGCCTGTGGTAGGTGGGCTCCACCCACCTGCACAGACTTTTTAATCAGATCAGGTTTATAGCTGAAACCTTCTAACCCTGAAATGTGGAGGTCTGAACAGACACCAAGAGAGGTAGCATGTAGCACAGGGTCCCAACTGAATTGGGGTCACCTTGCCACGGTAGGTGGGCATTTACAGTTTTGATCAAAAATGTACACTAAAAACATCAACATTTTTTCAGATATTCCACAGTAGCAGAAATGCTGTTCCAAAAAATCCTTATTTCCTTTTTGACCGTTTTTTAGTGCCTATAGAGTGCTGCTGATATTGTGTTGTGTTTGCATAGCTTTTGACTGCACACTAGTGTGCACCTATACGTTTATTCTTCAAAATGGATGTGCTGACCAGATTTTATTTTTTGGCTGTTTGCATGGGGAAGTGGCTGGTTCCCATCTTGGTTTATGCACTCTACCCACCTGCACAGGCTTTTTAATCAGATCAGGTTCATAGCTGGAATCTTCTATCCCTGAAATGTCGAGGTTTGAACAGTCACCAAGAGAGGTAGCACGTATCGTAGGTTCCCACCTGATTTGGGGTCACCTTGCCGTGGTAGGTGGGCATTTACAGTTCTGATCAAAAATGTACACTAAGAGCCTCAAATTTTTTCATATATTCCAACGTAGCAAAAATGCTGTTCCAAAAAATTCTTATTTTCTTTTTGACTGTTTTTAGTACCTATAGGTGCTGCTGATATTGTTTTGTGTTTGCATAGCTTTTGACTGCCACACCAGTATGCACCTATACGTTTATTCTTCAAAATGGATGTGCTGACCAGATTTTGTTTTTTGACTGTGATAGGTGCTGGTGGCTGTTGAGTTGCTGGTAGATAGGCAACTGAGAAATGTGATATGGGACTATGCAAACCTCGACTAATGGGAGGCCTGTGGTAGGCACTGGAAGCTGTTGAGACGCTGATAGTCTGTAAATTGAGAGACATGACACCAGACTATGTAATGCTAGACAAATGAGTTACCCATGTTGAGGTGCTGGTAGACTGGAAACTGAAAAACATAATCTGGGACCATGTAAAAGTGGAGTAATGGCTTGCCTGTGCTGAAAGAAGCAATGCATTGGGAGTCAGGAAGAGGAATATACTCATTGAATGATGCTAATCCACATCCTGAAAATAGGCAAAATATGCATTAAAAATGTAAAAAAAAACTGAAGACACAGCAAACATGTAAGGGGATGCCTCCGATTTCTATGGCTCATAGCATGACCTTTTTATCCATGTGAGCATACCCAAATAACTCCATGTTACAGATATGTACTTAGGATCGGGCCTTAAGAAACATATTTCTTTGCTTATTTATAACCTGTTACTTATGTGTCCAAACCAAATGAATGTTTTCTGCAGCCAAACCGCAATCTGGGTTTCTGGTAAAAATGTAGCTACAAACAAATGATTCATCATAGGGGGTGTTCATTATATAATATAATGAGCCTGTAATCAGTGAGCTAAAGGCTTCAGTCTTCGCTGTTATCGGAGCCACTTGCTGCTAGTATGGCTGAGAAAGGTCATGAACAGCTATTATTCCAGTATCAGAAACTTCCAACTTAAAGCAATGAATTCTATTCTTGTACAGTATAAAACAATTATTTTTCATGAAAAAAAAAAAACTTTTTGAATCAAAACCCTTTTGTATTCTGGTGTCCTTGAGGGTGTCATTAGGCTCTTCCATATATTCATTTTTATGTGGAACACTTGCTTATATACAAGGCGTTCTTAGCATCTATTGTATGGTACTTTTCATTTTGAGTGAATGCTCTTCACAAGTAATGATTCACTTGCATCCTACAATCAGCAGGTTTCACTAGAGCTTACGTTCTATTAGGGCACTAGAAAAGTAACCACAATGGGGAACATAACAATTAAACACAACAGAACTGTATTCACCTTAGCTAATGTGAGGTACATAAACACAATGCAATAATCTAAAAATCTACATAAAATGTTGAATGCCTTTGCTGCAGTCATATCCAAAACACAATGATGGTTTCCTCATACCAGGTGCAATACCATGGATTGTGGAGGCTCAGATAACTGTTATATAGTCACAGCTAAACTGTGAGTTCACAATAATAGCAATGCATTTGTGTCCAGAATCGGCTGTCTGAGTTCCATGGGGAACTTGGAGTTTTAAAGTATGTTTGGATGTGAATGTTGTATAAAACCTGATATAACTCCAATGTTCTGGGAAATTAGCATAAAAGCTCAACTATTTATTTAGCTTTAGACTGGAGTCACACATAGTGGGGCACATTTACTATTACTGCCTAAAACTTGGATAGTGTAAATCTAGACAGGTTGTCTAAAAATGCGCCAGATTTAGCACAGTGCCTCATGCTGTGTGATACAATTTAGACTTGTCTAGCTGTTAGCTTACTTAGTACCAAAATTCTGGTGAAAGGGGGACTTACTATGTCAATTGTACCAGAATTGAGCCACACTTTGCACAAAAATGACAAACATGCTTTAGAATCACATTTGTTATGTATTTTAGACAGCTTCTGCAAAGCATCTGACAAATTGGAGTGGTTTCATGGAAAGGGGTGTGGTTTAGCATGCAATGCCATGTGCCCAAAAAAAAGCAATATTTTGCCACAATTAGTCGCATGAACTATGCCAACAAATAAAAAGTATAAAGTTAGACTAGACAATCAAAACATGCGGAAGATTTATCAACACTATCATAAATCTGCCGTACTTTAGACAGTCTTGTCTAAATTTACACTGCCTAACTATTAGACAGCATTAATAAATCCGCCACTATTGTGCAAATAACCCCTTGCTGTAATGTTTTTTTTCCTTTTGTCACATTCGCTTTTTCATCCAAACCAAAAGCCATAACGTTTGACTTTTTCTAGCTACATAATCCTATGAATGCTTATTATTTGTGGGACACCATGTACTTTTTATTAGTACCATCGATCATACCGTATAACATACTGGGAAACACCCAAAAATATTTTTTAGGGTGAAATGTGAAAAAAATGCAAATGTGCCATTTTTTCAGTGTAATGTTATGCTGTCTGCATTCTGTAGGTTTGTACAATTCTGGTTATATCAAATTGGTAGAGTTTTCATTATGTTTTAGTACTTTTGAAAATAAAAATAAAACCTTTTAATGTTGTAAGTTGTTTTGCAGCGTTAAATTCTGCAACCAACTTCTTATTTTTCCATTTATAGACCTCAGTGAGAGCTCAATTTTTGTGAGCTGAAATGTGGTTTTTATTGGAAGCATTTTGGGATACATTTGACTTTTTGATTAGTTTTAATTCCAATTTTCTGAGGACGTGAAATTACACAAAAAGTTTTCACATTGGATATTTTTTTCTATGTTGTTCACCATACAGGATATCTATCTATCTATCTATCTATCTATCTATCTATCTATCTATCTATCTATCTATCTATCTATCTATCTATCTTATATTTTGATGGATTGAACATAAACGGACACAGTGATACCAATCATGTTTTACTTTTTCTTTTTATTTGTAAAATGTCAAAATGACCACTAGTGAGCATAATGGCTTGTGCGCTGTTCTGAAACAGTAATATATTGCAGAAAGTTATGTACAATAATGGCTCTCCTAACACATCCTCAGTACTTGTTATAGGACTAGTAAGGTGGAAGTCATGGAGGCATTTCTTTTCTGGCACAGAGAGTGTTTAAGCATTTTCCACAAATATTAAAGACACATATTGGATGAGGCTAATCTGCATCCTAAATTGTGGTAAAATCCACCTGAAGTAAGAAGTGAAATACGTGGAGGAAGAATATGTCATGTAAACCTAGCAAAGGCTAATGTGACACATAGCATTTTTAAGAAAAAAACACAGCATTTTGGTGGAATTTTTTGGGGTATTTACCTGCATTCTTTGTCTAAAAATGTTGTAGACAGGTATCAATAGGGAAATATGATCTTTTAAAATACACTAAAAATTTAGAGTTTTACTTTGTGATGTTTTTCCTCACTTTGGAAATGTGGTTTTTGGGTCATGGTGATTTAAAGGGGTTTTGCCACTTCACAAAATCCCTTCTGCAGCCAGCTAGTAGAGAACTATGAGCTGGCCTCAAAGTTGTGATGACTGTGGGCATAACTGCTAACCTACGAAGACAAGGCTGTCCATTGAAACTGACAGCCCAGACAAGGAGAGCACTAATTGGAGAAGCAGCCATGAAGCCCAAGGTCACTCTGAAAGAACTGCAGAGATCTACAGCTCAGGTGGGAGAATCTGTCCACAGGACAAGTATTAGTTGAGTACTTTATAAATCTGGCCTTTATGGAAGAGTGGCAAGAAGAATGTTATTTTTGAAAGAAAGCCATAAGTCCAGTTTGCAAAAAGCTATGTAGGGGACACAGCAAGCATGTGGAAGAAAGTGCTCTGGTCAGATGAACTTTTTGGCCTAACTACCAAATGCTATGTGTGAGGGAAAGACAACACTGCACATAGGAGTTTTAGACAGATAGCCAACTCCGAGAATGCCTATTCATCTTTAATTGTTCCTGTCAGCCCCTAACAGAATGTACCCACAGGTAGCTTAATATTCCAGTTAATTTTAGAAGTCAATGTTTGAAATCATTTTGTGCACACAAAATACCAACTGGCATAACCGGCATATGGAGAGGTTGCGGAACAAAGTCAACCTGATTACTCGAAAAAGCCTCTTAAGTCATCAAGAACAACTGTAAGTCATATGTCATTGCTTTGTTTCCCTTTAAGAGTGGGGAGGCCAAATTCAGTACCTTGCTATACAAAAAGAAGGCAAAACTTTAACTCTTTTAGAAGGAAAATGATAAACCTGCTCCTCAAATTATACGGTGCTGTTTTTAAGGAATCCTGTGTAGATCTTGGAGCTCCATTATAACATAGTGATTCAGATAAATAAAGTCCTCAGCTGCTGAGAATACTTGGTGGAGGCATGGATTGGACTGGTGAAGGAGCAGGTGATGCAACTGTAGGGGGTTTGACCACTCCCTACGAACATTGGTGTATGTAGTGGGGCAGACAAGCGCAAAGGAGAACAGCTGATTAGTCTCAAAGAAGAAAGCAAGGAGGGACCAAAGTGGAGAAAGAAAGCACAAAAATTAGTGGTGCACAGTAAAGTGAGAGAAGAGAAGAGAGTGGTGATGTCCTGTGGCTTGATGGTGGTGTGGCCAAGGGGAGACTTGGACTACGATAGCATTGAGCTGCAGAGTGGCTGGGAGTGTTGACCCAGTCACAGAAGAGAGTTGAGGAGAATCCTTGTCTTTGAAGAGAGATAGGTTCATGGTAGCTTGGGTGAGAGAGAGACCCACTACATAGGAGTCAAGCAAAGTTCTCCTGCTGGGGCTGAAGTGTGAGGGACAGGAAGAGATACGATCTGTTAGTTGATGTATTTACACCTGTACTGTACCAGTGTAAAGGTTCAAGAGTATAATATGCTACAAGTGCCTGAGCCATGAGTAAAGCCTTTAAGATCCTAAAGCTGAGAGTCTCTGTGGTTATTCCAGCATCGGTGCACTACACCTCCCAGGAGTTTCTAGGTTTGCTCACTGTCTGCTCTCTGTGACACTCTCCAGGCCTTCCTTGGCAACATCTGAGTAACAACTCTCTCCTACTGGGTCCCAAAAGTATACTAAGTGACCCACTACAAACCACTTCCACAGATTCCTCGTCACACTTCCTTCATTCCTCCAGCCATTCTGTGAACTATTGTCAGCTATTGGCACTGCTAATTTCTGTGGCGACAAAGTCCTAGCAACTTAGGCCCAAAGACAGTCCTTTTTCAAACAACTGATCAATCTTTTTAGAAAATCAGTCTCCTAATGTGAAATAAATAGTCTCTTTACTTGGAAGGGGAGTACATTTTAACCCCCACTCTGGCCCCATATAAAGGGGCTATGGTGACCCTACCTCTCTAGTAGATGTTAAGTCTTGTGATAAGTAACCCATCTTCCTGCAAAACTGGCCACAGCATTGAACGTTGGCCATATTCAGAAGTAATCTTTCTTACACAGAGAACAATAATCACTCTGATTATTTAGCCTTTTAGCTCGACTCGCATTGCAGCTTTGTTTGGCATTCTACAGTGCTTGAATCTTCAGGCTGTAATGCTTAAATTAATAGGTGCCTACTCTAGATGCATACAAAGTTTGGAGAATCTCGTGTCATAAAATGTTAATGATATAATTAGACAGTAACGGCTTAGTTTTATAAATGATTGAATGGGCAAGAAAACGGAGTGCATGGAAGGTCATTTACATAAAGAAAACTACAGGACATTAACTGGTAATGTGAATAAGCGGGCAGTGCGGGCAGGTGACACATGGAAGTAGACTCACAGGGATCTGCTGATAAATAGTCTCTTGCCTTAAAGTCATTTATCTAAGTCAACCCTACATTCTTACATGTACAATGGGGTTAGAAGAAATATCACAAATACAAGAGTAAGTTCCCCAATGTTTAAGCATGATCCTATATTTCCTAGTACTGTATTTGTAACCCTTCTGCAACCTCTGGTCCACCAATAGCATTCTGGAGGACACCATGACTCCTTATTTTGGATCCCTTACAGCTTATTCTACAATTTCAAGTTTTTATTACTCATCACATCTCAAGACATTACCAACTTCTGCCCACTCTTTGCTGTCCTCTCCACTTTTAAAGTGAGTGAAACTAGTCCTATACATTTAAAAATTGGCATAAACTATGCCAGACAGCTACTTCAGGTCCTATGTGGCGTAGATTTTTCAGTCAGGTGCACAAATTAGGCTTTAGTATATTTAGGGCATTTTACTTCTGCGCTCTTTTCATTAAGATAGGTGTATTTAATGCCAGTCTTAATATGCTTCCTCCTTAGACTAGACTGACTAAAAAAAAAATGCCAAATTTACTACAGTAGCTCATGCTGTATGATAAAGTTGGTGCAATTTTTAGACACAATGGGCAACATGTATGTATTTTTATGCGCATAACAATAGTATAGAATGCGCCTGTTTTTATTAACCCGCTCTACATGCAATCAGGTGCATTCTAGCGCTAAGGCCAAGTTCAGACGGCTTATTCAAGCCGTAAGTGCGAGCCGGATTGCGCTCGCAATTCCGGCTTGAATAAGAGGCGGGACGGGGGCGGGGCCAGAGCGCGGCGGGGGAGCCGCTTGCCAGCCCCATAGACTTGCATTATCCACGGCGCGTATTGCGCCTGGATAATGTGCATGTCACTTTCTCCCCGCCCGGCGGATTCGCCGACCGGAGAGGAGCGACGGAATCCACTGTTCTCTATGAGAACTGTGGATTACCGTAATTACTGCGACGGATTGGCGCCGTACTGCAGCGCAAATCCGGCGCGCAGTACGCCACCAATCCGCGGCGAAATAAGCTGTGTGAACACGGCCTAAGACGACAATTCTGGCTCAGGTAAACCACTTTTAAAGTGGTTTACCTGATCCAGCAGTAATGCGCCTAGAAATGATGTACTGAAACTATAAATCTATAGCTTTATATGGTTCTAGTGTGCCCCCTGAAATCAGGCGCATTACAAAGTGCCACGGGCGCTCTATAATGCGCCTGATACTGGTGTATGGGTGATGTAAAACTATTGCGAACGAGACTGCACTAGATGTCGGGTTGAAAAGACATCAGATTTCTGGTACAGCCCCGTTCATACATGTCGCCCTATTATTCTACTTTATACCAATTATTGATTTGCTTGATTTATGTATATATTTTGTGCCCAATTTTTGGGGCAAAGTTTTAAACCACATCCTTTTCTACTAAACCGTCCTCTTTTGCAACTAAACCATATACCCTTTATCAGACAAAGCTCTAAAAATGTCTAAACCATATTATAAATGTGTGTAAGGTATAGACAAATAACTGGTGCATTTGGTAAACCTATTTTAATGTCTCTTGAGTACCTTCAATAACCTTTATTCTATCTGATGATGTGTTGTCAGTTGCTGAATATTTGGCTTTGCCTTTGGTCCTGACTTACAACTAATTTTGTGCTAGTTCTAACTTAGTAGCTCTAACTCATTACTATGTCTTTTTGTTATGACTTTGTTGATCTTGATACTCAAGTTTGATATGAGCTTCTCCCTTCACCACACACCTGTTGACTATAGTGTTTCAGGCCAACCAATAAAACTATCCAACGGCCTTCAAGCTAAGTGCCCTAGCAGCAGCATCCAAAACTTGTGAAAGTGTAGACCAGTGGATTTCATAGATTCTGTAAACTATATCAAACCCATTCTGTATGAGGGATTTACTGGGTGTATAAATATGTGACATTAACTTATTGGCTGGATGGATAATAAGATTTAAAGGTGACAACCAACAAGCAATAATGGTGTTCAAAGCTCGGCCTTTTATTACCTTGTCAATTACAGTACCATAATTCTGTACAAATTAGGTACTGTTTGTTTCTGATACAAAGCTCCAAATCCTATACATTAAGAAAGATTTAAAAGCAAGGGCATAACTAATTTTTGTAGGTGTCCACATCAAAATAAGATGGGTCTGATAGGAAACTGCAGCAGCAGATAAGTAGTAATAATTATAGTTATAAATGATAGTATTATATATTCAAGAACCTACATAGTAGTTTTCAGTAGCATAAAGTCACCAATTTATTTTCTCCTACAGAAAGGTTCTACAATGTTTCTACACTGGAAGGACTAACTCAACCTCTGGGCCAGCTATTATAGTTGCTATGGCTATAGCTACACCCATGTTTAAAAGACAGCATTTCGGTTTACTGCAGTTGCCACTAAAGGAACCTTAAGGGTCGTCACAGGTCAGAGGTGGTGGATCCTCCAGGTTACCACGAGAGAGAACTTGAACCAATCCAGGGAGCAAAGTCTAAGGAGCCTCTCTGATAGTCACCAGAGCCCGCCACAAGGCAAGATAGGCTTCATTGCGGGAGACTCCCAGGTGGCTACCACTGACAGGGCCACTTGTGGTGACAGACAAGGTGCAGCAAGGTACATTGGGAGCAAGTTGAGTCATAGTTGGGTCCCTGGCAGAGAGTTTGGGGCAAGTAGCAGACAGAAGATAACCAGGTCACATACAGAAAGGTCAGAGCAGGCAGAGAATAGTTAAAAAAACATGAGCAAGGATCAAAACTGGGAAGACACTGAAGAAAAGCAGGATAGCGCAAACCAAATGTATGAACACCAAAAATATGGCGGGGAACACATGGGGAGGTGGCTTATTGAAGGTGGAGGTCACAGGTAATAGAGTGTCAGGGGCATGTTGGAGTGGGAAGAGGTGAGTGCCACAGTGCACATTGTGACAGTTCCCCCTTCCCTTAAGCCCTCTCTTCTTCTGAGTTTGCCAAAAACTCCGGATGAGGTCAGGAGCTTCAACATTTTCCTCTGGCTCTCAGGATCTCCCCTCGAGCCTGAATTGCTTCTGTTGACAAGATACTACCTTTTGCCTCTGAGTGGTTTTTCAGCCAGAATTTCTTGGACCTCAGAGATGTCTCCAGAATCCTTTTTTTATACAAGATGTCTTGGGTTTTTGAGAAAAGCGGCTGAGGACCAGGCGCATTAGGAGAGAGATATGGAAAGAATGTGGGATCCACTTAGATGGAGTTAAACAGAGTTTGTAGCAAACTGGATTAATTTGCCGAAGAACTGAGAAAGATCCAAGGAAACGTTGGCCTAGCTTGACAGTAGGAATTTTCAGGTGAATGTACTTGGCAGATAACCATACTTTGTCACATGGATGGAACACAGGAGGAAGTCTCTGCTTCTTGTCTGCTTGAAACTTAGTCCAGGAAGATACATGGACAAGAGACTGCCAGGTAATCTGCCAGATTCAAGATATTTCTTGAAAGATCAGAGGCGGCTGGCAGAGGAAGAGGAAGCTAAGAGTGTTGCCTGTAGATGATGAAGAACAGGTAAGCTCCTGCAGAATCAGAATCAAGATGGTTATAAGAAAATTTGACCTACGGAAGAAGATCAGTCCAGTTATTTTGGTGGGATGAGACGAAGTGCCGAAGATCATTTCCAAGAGTTTGATTTACTCTTTCAACTTGCCCATTAGACTGAGAGTGGTAGGTCAAAGAAAAATCTAATATATCTTGAAGATGAATGCAGACAGCATGCCCGAATTTGGAGAGAAATTGTACCCATCGATCAGACACAATATGGAGAGGAAAACCATACAGACAGAATATGTGCTGAAAAAAGGAAGATGCAAGTTGAGGTGCAGAAGGCAGACCTGGGAGTGGTAATAAAAATTTTCAACTTCCCAGGTGACCGACAAGCTTGGAAGAATGGTCCCATTGAAGAATGTTTTCCTCAATGCAGGGAGTACAAAATTTTCCCGGGAGGAATCCGTTGGAGGCCTAAAATGTAGCCAGAAGTCAAATCTGGAGCAGTGAATAGACCATCTAGCTTGCCAGGAATTTAACTGCTGAGGATACTAGAGATAGAGGAGGTTCTTATGGTTGGTGTAAATTTTCACCAGATGATGAGCTTCTAACAGAAAATGGTGGCATCCCTCTAAAACCAATTTGATGGCCAACAGTTCACAATCCCCAATGTTATAGTTCCTCTTTGCTGGGGAGAAGGTTTTAAAGAAGAAGCCGCATGTGACGGTCTTGCCTTTAGGGATCTTCTTTGTGAGTACTGCTCTAGCTCCCACAGATGACGCATCAATCTCTTAGAAGATCAAGTTAGAATAGATGTTGTGGCAAAAGCTTTAAGATGGGCAAAAGCATTTTCAGCCTCTGGCGGACACAGTTTGGAGTTGCTGTGCCCAAAGTCCAACAGGTCGGGGCCACTGGAGGACAGCTGAGAGTTTTTCTGAATCCATCTGTAGACCCCGTGGTAACGAGGTGGCAGTCCAGACCAGCTAAAGACAGCTGGAGGCAGAGTAACAGCAGGTGCAGCTGCGACATCTGCTAGACTTGCTGCGATACCTTGTAGGATCTAAAAAAAAAATGCTCCTAACGGTGACCTTGGTGAGCCCCTACGGCCTCGATGTCTTGAACATCAGGCAAAGGCACCTTGGTGGGATCCATGGCCAGATTGTACTATCGTGGGTCAGGGGTGGTGGATCCTCCGGGCCACCATGAGAGATTACTTGAACCCCACCAGGGAGCACCCCTGGAATTCACAAGAGCCTACCGCAAGGCAAGTTGGACTTTGCTGTGGGTTACTCCCAGGTGGCTACCCCTGAAGTGGCTTCTCGTAGTGATAGATGAGATGCAGCAAGGTACAGAGGGAATAGGCTGAGGCATAGACGGGTCACTGGCAAAGAGGTGAGGGCAGGCAGAATGTAAACAGGTCACTCACAGAAAAGTCAGGGCAGGTGGCAGGCAGAGAATAGTTTGAAAACGTGAGCAGGAGTCAAAGCCGAGAAGACACTGAAGACAAGCAGGAAAGTGCAAACCAAGCGTAGTAACACCAGCAATCTGGCGGGGAAGACAAAGGAAAGTGTCCTAATGAAGGTGGAGGTTACAGGTGATTGGGTGTCAGGGACACACTGGTCCTTTAAATATTCAAGACCCAGCACACGCCCAGAGCAGTATAGGAGTGGGGAGAGGTGAATGTAGGCCGGGACGAGGAGTGCAGACACATGCATGTCCGCAGTCATGAGCGGGGACCAAGGCACACATCGTGACAAAAGTTCACTGTATAAAGTTTTCTTTAAGATTGATGTATAAACATGCATTTACGTGTTAGATTTCGGCACAGATCCTGTGTAGGAATCCGTGTCAAAATTTAAAGAAATCCCCCTTTCTATTAATTTTAATCACACAGTGAACTATGACACAAATGTTTTCCATCATGGATTTGAAATCCAGGCTGGAGAAAGAAAGAAGTAACAAGTTTCTTCTTTGACATGGAATCCAGTTGGATTCTGCATCGGGCACCCAAGTGTCAGTCAGATTAGATTCATTCATATGGGGCTAATTTGTGTGCCAAACAGTGGTGAAACTGCTGCTTATTGAAAATCTGTAGGAGAAATCACCTCTAATTTCTACCATGAGTTCCCTGTCAGTTTTTTCTGCTGGAAAAATCGACATGTGCACATACTGTATCCTAACTGTATGCAGCAGGCTCCTTAGCTCCCTTTAGTGGTGGCTATATGCATCCATCGTGTTGTGGTTTAAATCTGCTGTTGTAGCAGAGTTTAGCTTGACTGTGATATCCTGGGTTACTGCGTTATCTTTAAACAAAGACCATTGAAAGTTTAACAAAAAAAACTTGAGATAACATTCTGTGCCATGATATCATGGTATGTTATCTGTCAAGTTAATATTTGCTACATCTGTATGTATTTGCTAGAGATTTTGAATGCTGTATCAGTAAAATAGAGCACTGTCCACTAAAAAGATGTATGAAGAAATTAATCAGCAGTTACTTTTGAAACTATTTGAGTTAAAGGGTTTTTGCCATGAAGTAAAATTGATGTGGGAAGTTTGCAAATGAAATAACAAACATTTTCACCATTCATTATTATTAAAAATTCTGCACCGTTTTTGTTTTAGCTGCTCCCTTAGTAATCCATTGTTTACAGCTTGTCTCCAGGTGGTACAATCAGGGCTGTGAGCTCCTCAGTCCTGGTCAGACATGCTCAGACATCACTTCTCCTCTCAGGCAGCTACTGAGTGTTCAAACCCCAAATGCTGTCACTCTATTCCCTTCCTCTGTACTCCTTAGTAATTAGTTGAACAGTGCAAATAAATAAAAATAAACTTCAATGAGGTATGTGAATTGATAAAGAGAAAAACAAAACACAGGTTTGGTTCCTGCAGGGATTTGAACCTAGGACCCTTGTGCAAAAACTTTACCTCTCAGCTACTCACAATGCTTTAAATAAACAGACTTTTCTTTGACTAGAGAGAGGAAAGGCCTAGTAATGTCATCCTGATGGGTCACATGATATGCAATTCAAACAAATCACACACGCTCCCTCTGAGCACACATAGCTGAAGAGCTGGATACAGAAGGTATGGCAAAACCCCTTTAAGAAATCATAATAAACATAAAATACCTTTATAAATACAATATAAAAGAGTATTTAAATTGGATTTGTACATTTAACTTAAGATTATTGCTATCAAATTCATGTATTTGTCCCTTTCATGACCTGCACCTTTTAGTGTCACATTTGATATCTAGACCTGCACCTTATGTCTATAATTTATAACAAGTCAGAGGTCCAGGGATGTGGAAACATAAGGATGTTAACTGTGGGCTATATCTGGGCTCTTATTTTATCTCCATGATAAAAGTAGCACTTTGTTACACGTTTACACTACTCAGTGCTATAATCAGGTGCTAGATCGTTGTTAGTATATTGCAGCAGTGGTACTAAGTGTCTAGAATCACGGTGTAAATTGCAGAGACATTTTTAACACATTGGGAGTCACGCACTGGTGAACATCATTTTTGCTTCTTTTGAAAAATGTTATCTTGAGAACATCTTCCCTGTGTTTGCCAGAAGATTACTATGATGCATGGTAACTACAAATATCCTGCACTGATTCATTCATCAAGAGGACAGACTAAGTTCAAAAAAGTTAATTGGTTAGCTAAATTGTAACATTTCTGCTGCTCTGGCTTGGAGTAGTCGATCTTGATAACTGAACTTCTAAAGATTGAAACGTGAGAGACACTAAGCCTCAGAACAAGTCAAACGTGTATCATAATCTGAAAACAAGGATTTTGCTGTGAACTCATAAAGCAGCAAATATGGGACAAGTTTAGTATGTGCATAACTGCAGTATTTCAAAGGGTTGTCTGAAGTAATACAAAGGGCTATGATGATTTTTTTTTTTTTTTTTTAGGAGCTCCACCACTCTGGTCTGTAGGACATACGAGGTATTCTATTTATGACTCATCCACTTAAATGGATCTGAGGCGTAAAACTAGACAAAGCCTGGGAATTAAAGTGGCGCTCTTTGTGGAAAAAAGCAAACTCATTTTCCTAATTTAAGACAAGACTATGGAAGATACAGCTGAGGAAGGATCCGCAGCTCTTTCCACATCTGCCATAAAAAGATGTACTATTGCTTTGTTGGAGCTCCTTACATTGCTTCCCAACTGTGGTTCCTTGTCATTAGTGTGGGTCTTCTGTCCCATCCATGCAGCATTTTCAGTCCCATTTCATGGTATCCGTCAGGGTACTGTAAAAATGTATCCTGATGAATAATGTTGGTGGGCCACTACAGGGCCATAGACCTCTATAGGGCAAAAATAGTCCAAATTGGACTACCTTTGCCCTATTTAGCTAATGTGTATGGTTTCTGCACCGGTCACAAAAACACAGTCTATGTGGCATCCATGAGGATAAGTTTTTACTGTATCCCAACTGTACAATGAATCGGGGCAGAAAACACTCTGTGCAGATGGCCTTAGTGATTGAGCGTATTCTCACAGATACTGCGGAATGGGGCTGAGACCACTGTGTCACAGGGGCCGAAGAACCATAGTCTACAGTAATGTATCACCTACCCTGTGAGTTATTGAAAATACTTAAAAAACCTCTTGTATTTGGAGATCTTCAAAGAGACCTAAGGAGAAACACATGGGGTGACAGATATGTACGGGGCTGCGGCAGAAGTCTGGCATCTTTTCTGGCCAAAAACTGGTGCAGCCCTGTTCGCTACATTTTAAGTCAGGTGCACGCCAATATTACATGCGTTACAATACGCCCATGGATGCTCTGAATGCGTGTCGCAGGACTGTTTATCATCAAATCCAGGCGCATTACTGCCGGAACAGGTAGACCACTTTAAAAGTGGTTTACCTGAGCCAGAATTGTTGCTTAGTAGCATAGTAGCAAGAAAGTACTAAATTTATGACTCGCAGTAGAACAGGCACCTTCTACGCTACTAATGCGCGCAAAAAAAAAAATCAAACCTGGGCACCAAAATACATACATGTCACCCATAATACTCAGTTTCTCCTGAAGACGAGTGATCACAATAAGGCCGTGTTCACACAGCTTATTCAAGCCGTAATTGCGAGCTGGATTGCGCTCGCAACTCCGGCTTGAATAAGGGGCGGGTGTGGGGGCGGAGGCGCGGCCCGCCGGCCCCATAGACTTGCATTATCCACGGCGCGTATTGCGCCTGGATAATGTGCAAGTGACTTTCTCCCCGCCTGGAGGATTCGCCGAGCGGGAAGGAGCGACGGAATCCACTGTTCTGTATGAGAACTGTGGATTACCGTAATTACTGCGACGGATTGGCGCCGGACTGCAGCATAAATCCGGCGCACAGTACGGTGCCAATCCGCGGCGAAATAAGCCGTGTGAACGGCCCCTAAGTGGTACATTTCAGTGATATGTTTTGTTCGGTTTTTTTGGTGCGGGGAGGTGGGCGTCTATGGTAGTGAAGGCATTAACAAGTACATCCCCGGTGGTCAAGGCTATGTAAATGTTAAAACATCTGTTGTCAAACTAAAACTATAACCAAGGGATCTCAGCGGCCAGAGGCCTCGATCTGCTCGTTATTCAAGGGTCCTATCTGATTAAAAATTATTGTCCAAACCAGAAAAGTCTTGAATAACAAAATAAATGAAAAACTGTAAATCCAGTCCTCAAGGCTCGCCAATAGGTTTTCTGGCTTTCCTAAGCATTGCACAAGTGATTTAATTATGTTGCACAGGTGATTTAATTACTATCAGTGCATTATGTGGGAGATCTTGAAAACTTGACCTGTTGGTGGGCATTGAGTATGGGAGTTGGGGAACTCTGCTGTAAATGACACATCTACAGCTTTTATAAGATGATTTACCAATAATACTGTACAGTCTTGATCAAAGATTTTTCAAAGAGAATTGTATAGCAAAATTAACTGTGCATTGTACTATATGTCATATAAGGAAGAAGTCATGACCATAGCGCAGGTTCAGCATGTACACATATTATAGGCAGCAGGGTAGGTGCGATGGGATTCAAGGTTGTTATAAAGGTTACATAATGCACTTGACATTTAAAAATAGATTCTCAGAAGAAGGAAAAAATAAGCTGAATAGATAATAGCCTAAGAGTAAGTTCACAAGGCATAATTTTCACATGTATTCCACATTGGAATATGTATGGAAACCGCATGTATTACACATCCCATCGTTTGCAATGACAATATGTGCTGTAGTCCATACTGTGAGCTGCAGAATTAGTTTTTTCAACATTCATTTAAAATCTGTAAAAAAAAGTGACAAATTCCTTAATTGAGTATGTTTACATATCATATTTTTTGTCAGAAAAATATGCCATGTGATATATCACTGTACTTCAAGCTCTTTGGGAAATTTATTATTCAGCTAGGCAAACACAAGAGGAGACCTAAGATAAATTAGCTCCAATAACTGGAGCTAATTTGGATCCGGGAATGCAACAAAATCCATATAAATAAAAAGTGAACTAAGCTCCAGAAATCCAAGATTCTACTTCAGATTTCTGACCTATGTTATATACCATATTTTTTATCAGAAAAATATTACAGGTGAACATACCCAAAAACAAAGAGAAAATACAAGATTGATAATCCACCTTTGGCTGACCTGTGGTTGTAGAGATTATTGGTAGACAAACAGATATAAGAAGCAGTTTGTGAAATGAGCGTTGGGATGTCAGGTGTTTGTCTCAGTGGAGCCATTTACTATGGGTAAGATAGAGTGTTTACCACTGGTTTAATATACGTTCAATACTGCCAGTTTTTGATTGTTTAGTTGCTGGTTTATTGTAGTTTATAATTACCAACTTAGGTCTTAACTGGCTTTGGAGCCCATGTGTGCTACTACTCCACTATTACACTGCCTTTATCTTGTTGTTTTTATCCAATTTTTGTTTACGTCTTTGCTATTATTTTTTTAATAAAATATTTAGTTTTATATGTTTCAGACATAACAAAAAAGCTAATTTCCACCTCACACATTAATGGCATGGCAATCAGATAAACCATCAAAGTGTGATAGGTACAGGTCCCACCTTTCAGACCCACAACCATCTCAGACCCCCAAAATTCTCCATTCTGAACGGAGAGTAGGTCACACTTGAGCATAATTCTCCACTCTGTTATTTGATAGTTTCAAGTTCAGTAAAACACACTGCTCACCTGTACTCAGAACTCCCGCAGAACAGAATGGAAAGTTGTGTAAGCGTGACTAACTCTCCTTTCTGGATGGAGACTTTCAGGGAGCTATATCAGAGATAAATGTGGGTTGCACATCTTATTGATATGCTGTCAAAGTGTGAAGTGGGAACACACCTTTAACAAATTTGATTAAGAAAAAAATACTATGGGATATTGGAAAAAAAAAGCATAAAAATGCTTATTATCCAAAATTAAATAATCCCACACGCTGAGAGCTTCACCGAATAGTAAAATAATAGAGGATATTGAGTGAGCAGGTGCTGTGGCTTCATAGGACGCAATCCTGCAGCTCACGCTGTATGGTCCTTCCCACCTCTACTCCCCCTCCCCCCCCCTTTCCTCCTTCCCCTATCTTTTTTTCTCTTTCCTTCCCCTGTGCTCATCTCCCCTGTCCATAATCCCCTCAAGTGTAATTTTACTGTGTTCCTATACTTGCTTGGTTTTACATGACCTTATTATAGGCGTATATGTCCTTCTTCAATTGATGGAATATAATTAGCTTGTTCATTACTATACTTGATGTGTTTCTTATGTATATTGGACCTTGCTGGTCCTCCTTTCTTGAATGCTTTGTGTTTATGTTGTTTGCTTCCTCTCAATAAAGCTCTTTAGAAGTGGAAAATAATAGAGGATTTCACCATAATGACATCTACAGGATTGGTAATAAGTATCTGATTGGTGCAGGTCACATAATTGGGACACCTAATGATCACAAAGGGGTCCTATGTTTATTTGTTTGATTGGAGTGCTCACCAAGGGCCACATGTATGAAAACTGTTTAGGTCTAAAACTCACTTTGTTGCCCATAGCATCCAATCAGAGCGCCCGTTTCATTTCATATAGTGCTCTGGAAAAATGAAAGGGGCGCTCTGATTGGTTGCTATGGGCAACAAAGTGAATTTTAGACCGAGACAGTTTTCATACATGGGGCCCTAAATATTTGAACTGCTCCTTTCAAATTCTATGGGACTGCCTGCAATAGTCATGTATTGTAATTGGTTATATTTAAAAGTCCCATAGACTTTGAATGGAGAGGCAGTGCATTTACTTAGCTGCCACTCCATTCAAATGGGGGACATAGAACCCCCTTTCTCTTTGATCGGTAGGTGTCAGAGTAGACAGACCCCTACCAACCACTTGCTGGTCTTAAGGCTACCAGACTATAGAATGTTTGCTGTTCTTCACAATTATTAGCAGATATAATAGCTTTCCATCTCTTCAGTGCATTTTCCGCTCCGTCTCTGTACATGTAATGAATTAAAACGAATCTTAAATTTCACTTTATAATACCATAAACAGCGTGGAAAAAAACGAGAACAGTAAATATTTTTGCCATAAAAGTTGTATGCGCTGCGATCATTTTTCATGGCTCTTTATGTTTTGTCGCTTCATTACCTGAGACATTCTCTGCTCACAGTTAAGTGCATCCATAATATACAGTTTGTATTTGTCCTCAGAAGCTCCTGATTTCTCTCTAGCTTGAAAACCTCTGCTAAAGATGGCGTCTTCATTACCACTGATATTGGTGAGGTGAAGAGGCTGTTAATGAAATGCTCTATCACAACATGTTAAGCCCTTTTTTTCAGACTTGAAAAACTTTTGTGACGGGAAATTTACACCAACTGTAACAATCTTATATTGAGGTAAAGCAGTGTTAATTAAAATGTTCATATTTCAGATCTTTAAACAGTGCTTAAAGTAATAATGATATTTCTATGCCATTTATATGTTCTATTCATCCTCCTATAATTCTTTTCACAGTAAAAAACAAGGGCAGGCACAAACAACTGAGAGACCTTGTGCGAAACAACATGTGGGCTTCCTTCCACCTGCAACTTACAACTTCTCTAAAAGTGAGTTAAAAAATACTTTTGCTTTTTCCTCATTGAAGAATAGTGATCATCTTTAATTTTTTTTTCAATGGGAAATTCAGATCCATTTGGAAAAAATTTTTACCCAAATAGTTTAAAAAAATTAATTTGTTGCTTTATTTTTCCTTCATTAAAACCCAAAAAATTTTGGAAAAAAAAAAAAGGGAACTATTTTTGCACAATAAAGGGTTTAAAAACTTTTAAAAATCCTAGGTTTTTATTCATATTTTGTTCTTAAACCCTAGGGGGTTTTGGGAAACCCAAGATCTTTGGAACCCTTTTTCCTCTTTTTTTTTTTAAACCCTGTGGATTTTAAAAGGGGATAAAAAAGGGACTATAAAGTTTTCATCTCTTTGGATAATGGCAGATTTTTTTTTCTTCTGGAACTGGTTTTATTCTTCAGTCGCTGACCAAAGACATATCAAGCGAATTTTGATCAAATAACTAAGCCTTAAAATAAAAATTTTTGTTTTTTTTGGTGGGTAAGTTTTTGTTTTTTAATATTTAAACCCCCCTAATTTGCTAGGGGGTTTTAAGGGATTAAAAATGATATCCCCGGGGGAAATTTGAGCAATAAAAAGGGGTTTTTTAGGGTACAAACCCCCGGGGGTCCCAGGGCCCGTAAAGAAACCAGTGGTAATATCTCTGCTCAGTAGGGGCATAAAGAGGTGAACCCTTTAAATTTTTCCCGGTAGTTTTGGAAAAGTGGGAAATGGTTTAAAAATTTTCAAACCCAGGTCATTAACCCCAAGACCCTTTTTTAAAAAATCCCTAACCCCCCCCCCTGTGTTTAAAAAATAATATTTAACCCCCTTCTTGCCTATTTCCCCTATCCTCGTTTCCAGAGTTCAAAACTCCCTCCATCTTTATTTATGGGCCCCTGTTTTTGGATTTTACATTATGCGCAGCCAAACACTGGCCCCTGTGGTCACAAACTATACATGCAGATTGGTTTTCAGGGGACCTTGATCCATGGGGGGATATCATCAGTGAGGGGCCAAGGGGAAAAAGAGCTCTTGGGGAAAAAAAAATGGGAGGTGGGGGAAAAGGTTTTTTAAATTTGCATTGTAAAAAACCCCCTTTTTGTGAAATGAAGAGTTAAAAAAAAAATCCCCGGTCATAAAAAGGGAAAATGGGGTTTTTTGATAACAACCCCGGCTATTTCCCAAGGGAGGGAAAAAAAGGGTAATTAAATCCCCATAGAGTTTTTTGGGCATGAAAAAGTTGATGGCCCAATTTTTCCCCTTTTTTTTGGGGGGTTCAGAGGTTTAAATAAATTACATCCTAGGGACCCCCGGACAGTGCAAGGCTTATTTTTAACATTCCCTTTGGGGGCTTTTTGGGATTTAAGAAGTTAAAAAGATTTAATTTTCTTGTAAATTTTAAAAAATGAAAGGGGGTTTAAAGGGGACATCTTGAGGGTCTAGGGGGTACGGAGAGGTTGATAGTAACATCCTCAGTGACAGGGGTGTATCAGGGGGTGCAGGGTTTTAAGAGGCTCCCCTAACCCCCCCGGGGGCCCCCCTCAGCTTGAAGGGCCCAAAAAAGGGTCCCACCACATAAGGAAAACCAGCATTTTAAATGGGAAAATGGTAATGTGGGGCCCCTTTCACTTTTTTCACTAGCCCCCCCGGAGTTCAATTACGTTCTTTCCCGTGAGTAGGTTTAGGGCCCCCCTTATGTGATCTTTTTTTTTCCCTTTTTATAAAAAAAAAGGGAAAAATTTCAGTCTGAAAGCCCCGCCCCAAATCCGGGGGTTTTTCCCCGAAAGTAAGACAGGGTCCCTTTCATTCTTTTTTAAAAACCCCAAAAGGGGCCCCACTATTCCCTTTCTTTCGGGGAAAGTCTTTTTTATTGGGAGGTAAATGGGGCCCAAAAAGGCAGGTATTTGGGGAGGGTGTAGGCAGGGGATAGGGCCCGGGGTAGGCAGGTTAGGGGGGTTATAGGGGCTGTAAGGGAGGTTTTAGGCAAACTGTAGGCAGGTTTTAAGGGCCCCTGTAGGGAGGGGATAGGGCAGGGTTTAAACAGCTGTTTGGGAGGTAAAAGGAGCCCGTAGGCAGGTATAGGGCCGGCTTTTAAGCAGGTATAAGGGGAGCTGTAGGCAGGTTTTAGGGCCCCCCCCCCCCCCCCCCGGTTTTTTTAAAAACGGGAAGGCACGTAGGCAGGTAAGGGAAAGGGATAAGGGAGGGATAGGCCCCGCTTTTAGGCAAGGGTTTGGGAGGTGTAGGCAATAAATCAAAATTAAAAAAAAACAAAATAACCCACCTGGATCCCCCTGTTCCCCTCCCCCCCCGGGGGCTCGCGGCTTTTGCTCTATTTTCTTGCCGGAAAAGGCGGGTGAAAATTTTTCAGGCCGCGCAACCCAGCGTGTTTACGGGAACTCCGGACAGCCGCCCGTCCCGCGGTCGCCCCCGGAAAGGGCCACGCGGAGCACGGAGCGCTCGCTCTGTGCCCCGCAGTGGTATCCCTTCACTTATATGCGCTCCGGAGGAGTGCATATAGGTGAAGGAATCGCGCACAGTGCCCGGCCAGCGCAGCGCCCGGAGACTGTCAGCTGTACTCGGCATTACTTATATGCCTCCCTGAGGAGCCGCATATAGCTGAAGCGTCCCTGTCGGCGCCCGGGCCATCGCAGTGTCCGAGCGCAGACAAAGTACAGTTACTACGTCTTACTTTCGGGGTACGTCTTACATTAATCAACCTCCCTAAACTCCCCGCTACGACTTACTATCGGGGGTGTCTTACTATCGGGGAAACACGATAGTAAGTGAAAGATTTCCCTGTAGATACTATAAACTCATACAAGACAGTCTTTCACGTATTGTCTGTAGGTAGAAAAAGCAAAAATTACAAGCTATCTCTGTGAGCCTTGGCAGCACTTTAAACAATTTATGCCATGAAAATATCTTCCAAACTCAATGCCTCCTCTCTCCTAGGCTACCTCCAGGGACCTGACAGAACCACTTTTGTAAACCCTTAATTAAAAATGGATACACTGTGTTATGTCTTGTGTAAAGGCGGACATACATTGGTGCAAGTTGTACAGGGGCCTAGTAGGGGCCACCTTATGAAAGCTTCCTGCTATCTATTAAATAGCTTGGAAATGCCTGAAATGATACTCTTTCTGGCTAATAATTAGTAGTGTTTTTTTTAGAGAGACATAAGAAGGTGCTCCTTGAAAAGAAATGAAAGAACAAGGGGCCCATATACTGTTTTTGCACACATGCCGTCTACTGTCTGTGTCTGCTCCTGGTCTAATGCAGGGCTTTGGATGGAGGAGCATGACCTATAGCTTCACCAAAGTCTTTAAAGTGGTTTTCGCACTATGCTGTCTCACAGACAGCTTCAGACTCAAAAGGTCTGGTCAGGCTGTTGGTTGGGTTATAGCAGTGATTAGCATATTTAGCTTCTCTATATTTAGCTGATCCTGTTATAGTGAGATAAGTGCAGGAGACGAAAAAAGGAGTAAACAAAGCTACCTGGCTCGAAAGAATGAAAACAATTGCTTATCAAGTATTGATCTAATCTTGTTAGAGATAAAGGTCCATTTGTATGAAAACTGTCAAGGTATAAAACTTTCTTCTGCCCATAGCAACCAATCCCCTTTGATTTCATATAGTGCTCTGTAGAAATATTTTTTTGGTAGCCATGGGCAACAAGGAAAATCTTAGGCCTAGACAGTTTTCATACTTGTCCCACCAGAGTCTATGCTACTGAGTGAGCTCCGACTATGGTAATATTACTCCCTGCTCTCTATCTAATCAGGAAGGGAGATATAGACAGTAACCAAGAGATACTTGTTTGAACCAGGAGCAGATAAAATCTCTAATCTCCTGACCATATCAAAAGAGCAATGTATTTACTAATAGTCTTCATCTACCTTTCCCTACATGTTGAAAGCTAATCATTGTGGTGAGAAAAAAACTTAAAGGGGTTTTATCATTACATGCTTTCACAGACTTGAGCTGTTTCTGTTACAGCTTCAAATCCAGGGGCGAGTATCTTCTCTAAGTAGGCGTGTCTCCCCTCACTGAAGAGTTATGACATCATCATTGTGTGTGAGCAGTGGAAGGGAGAGGATGTGACAGCGCTGAAGACCTCCTGCAATGTTCTCATGGCTGCAGAGCTGTCAGCTCCAGGCTCCTTGTAACCAGAACACCTGCATTGTTGTATGCAGTTATACATACAGCCTGAACTGATGAAACAAATGTGAGAAAGGGATGCTGACCCCCCTCCCCCACTCTGTTATCAGACAGGAGGTAGAGCACAATGTATAAAGCTGTGTTATATGGGGGGAGAGCAGTATATAAGGCTGTGTTATGTAAGAAGAGAGTGAATCTAGCAGCTAGAGACTCAGTAATTGCCCAGCTCCTTTACATAGAACTATCACTGGAGAGTCATCACATAGAGAGGCGCTGAGACAGCTTTTGTTATACACACACAGTCAGCACAGGCAGTGCATTTCACTTTCAATTTCAACAGCTCAGAGGGTTGTAAGCACAGAGTGCAGGCAGCCAATCACAGCACAGGGGTATGTCCCATCCAGGGGGTGTGTCCGAACAGGCTGAATGAAATGTCAGTCATCCAATCACAGAAAAGGGGACATGTCCTGTCCACCTACTGCAAAAATAGCTATAGATGCACAGATTAGCTGATATCTGCTATACTAAGTGATTTAGGTTATACAAACTAATTGCAAAAGTGCCTATTTTTACTGTCCCCATCATTAGAGATATGAGCTTTGTAGCGAGAAAACCCCTTTAATAATGAGAGCCTCTGAATCATTACCAACCTCCTCATACCCTGCACTAAACAGACCACAGTATAAACACTTGAAGTGCCCCTTTAAGCCACGTCTAAATGAAACAGCAGAAAATACTTTACATTTTTTTTCCATGTTTTATAAAAAGCTGCACCCGTCAATACACTGAAACAAACCTGGCTGCCGCTTGATACACATCAATTCATTATATCTGCCTTTGAAATGTAGCACATTAGTAAAAATGGATATTGATCAGATCTCCAATTTATTATAGTTTTCAATTATAGCGTTTAAACTAAAACCTGTCTTATTATTGAGGTGCTTTACAATCTATCATAAATTTCAGGTTTGTAAGTGGATTATATTAACCAAAAAAAGGTACTCAGTGCAGATGCCAAGTCCTTGTTAATATAACAAGCCCAAAGAGCAAACTGTATTTCAGAAGCTGAGAATCTCAAGGTGTTTCCTAATATTTCACATGGTTGATGCAAATGCCATTTGTAAGACTCAGGAAATGTTACTTAGACTTCTATATTCAATCAGCCATTGAAGAGCAATGATAGAAGCTGAATGGCTACGATGAAGAAGGGAGATCAATGCGGAGGATTTGCAGGTGATATATATATAATAAGTCATTTAGCATTTCTTAGTCAGGACTGTGTCGTAAATTACAGGCTGCTGGTGAATAGCTCTGAAGCAAATATACTGTGCCATGTTTGTAGTGTGCGGCGGAGCTGTGAATGTCTGATCAAGACATAAAAAAGAGATCACAAGTGCTAGACACATGCTGAATAGATCAAGGGATTTAAAACTATTCCTTTCACGCCAGAAAAATAGGAGAGGAATGCTGCAAGAGAGCATCTCAGAATACTCAGTCATTACTTTGGTTATCATTTAAAGGGAAAACAACATAAAAGTGGAAAACACATGCATAAATGATCATAAAACCAGAGGTACACTGAAGATTTCATAGTAAAATAGCAAAAAGATGAAATAAATTAAAGTGAGATTTCTCCTTTGCTTATTATTGCCCCTATGCTGTATGGGCTGCAAAGAAGAGAAGAGAAAGTGACAATGTAAGATTATTTCTGGCATACAAAAGTAGTGGCCACTTTTTAACTCTGTTTTTATACTGTTATAGTAAACTAAAATGACCATGACTAGTACACTAGTACTATTTACTAAGATACTGCCTCCTATGAACTAGAATTAGATGATTATACAATTGACCTTGTGTTCCCTAATACAATAATTATAATACTGCCCTAAGTACACAAATACAGGGTGGTGCAAAAGTTCAGGCCTGTAATTAAAGTAACATGTGTGGTCAATGGCAAGTGACTAAAAAAAGTAAAATTGGCTTAGTCAGAGAGATATAGTAAACATTTGTACTGCATGGATAAAACTTAGTGTATCTTTTCATGTTAATAAATTTGTATTAACCCCTTAAGGACCCAGCCTGTTTTGACCTTCCTGACCCAGCCCTATTCTTGAAATCTGACATGTGTCAATTTATGTGAGAATAACTTTTTGACACTTTTACCTATTTCATGTGATTCAGAGATTGTTTTCTCTTGACACATTGTGCTTTAAGTTAGTAAGAAATTTTTATCCATACAATCCTTGTTTGTTTGTGAAAAATATCAAAATTTCATGAAAATTTGGAAACATTTGCGATTTTGAAAGTTGCAAAATTTCTGCGTGCAAGACAGATAATTATTCACCACAAAATAGTTTATAACTAGCATCTACCATATGTCCACTATAGGTAGGCATCATTTTTTTAAATGTCTTTTTTTTTTTTAAGACATCGAGGGCTTAGAAATTTTAGTAGTAATTTCTACATTTTCAAGAAAATTTGCAATATACATTTTTTTAGGGACCACCCCAGTTTCTGACGTGGTTTGAGGGGCCTGCATGTTAGATACCCCATAGTGACGCCATCTTGAGAACTAAAACCCTTAACGTATTTACAACACTTTTAGGAAGTTTCATAACCCTTCAGATATTCACAGAAATTAAAGCAAATTAGAGGTGAAATTTCAAAAATTCACTTTTTTTTGCAGATTTTCAATATTTATCCATTATTCACTGGAATACGGTAAATGTGATAGGTAAATGAAAACTTAAATATCAATTCCCCCAGGTCTGCCGTTTTTAGAGATATCCCATATGTGGCCCTGGTGCCTTATTTGGCTCAACCCATAAGCCCCGAATAGGAAGAGCACCTACTATACTCTGGGGGTCTCATTTTCAATATGATTTTATTGAGGCGCCATTTCAGGTTTGGGGACCCCCTTTAAGGTGCTAAAACTTAATAAACACCCCTAAATAGACCGATTTTTGGGAAAAACTACACCCCGTAATGAATATATCCAGGGGTGCATTGAGTATTTTGACCCCACAGGTGATTCACAAATTTTTTTGGGCATAAGGCTGAGAAAATTTAAAAAAAAATTTTGTTTCAATAATCTGCAATTTTTGCTTAAAAATGTTTCATATTTACAAGGAATCCTGGAAAAAAAGAAACCCCAAAATTTGTTAAGCAATTTCTTCCAAGTTCGGCAATACCTACATGGGGTTTTTGTAAACTGCTTTTTGGGGCGCAATGGCAGGGCGTATAAGGGAGGGAGCGCTATTTGGCTTTTGGAACGCAGATTTTGGTGGGGCCATGTCGCATTTGCAAAGCCCCCAAAGTAGCAGAAAAGGCGAAACCTTCCAGAAGTCGCCCCATTTTGGATTCAACACCCATCAGGGTTTCTCATCTAGGGGGTAATGTTGCATTTTGGAAATGACAGGTGTTCCATAGTTTTTTTTTAGCATTGGGCAATGAAAATGGGAGGAAAAAACGCAGTTCGGTCATTGTTTTTTGAGTTTCAATTTTACGGGCATTCCCCGTGCAGGTGTAAATGATGTGATAATTTACTATGGGGGTCGGTACAATTACAATGATATAGATTTTATTAGTTTTTTCTGTTTTTTTACTTTTCCCCACAGTAGAAATAAGTCTATAAAAAATTGCGTTTTTATGTTGTCCTATTCTGACAGCCATAACTTTTTTATTTTGCTGTGTTCAGAGCTGTGTATGGGCTTTTTTTTTGCGGGATGAGTTGAAGTTTTTTTGGGTTTACCAATTATGGGGTGCATATGTTTGCTATGTTCTCTTTTTATTAAGGTTTTTGTGAGATGTTTTGAACTAAATACAGCTATCTTGGTAGTGTTTTTTTTTTTTATTTTTTTTAGCGGTCACTGTACGGTATATATGTCATGGTAGCTTTACTCAGCAGGTCAATACGATTACATCGATACCCAATTTGTATATTTTTTTTATGTTTTACTGTTTTATAAAAAAAAACACTTTTATTCAACCAGGAAAATACGTTTTTGCATCGCCACAGTCCGAGAGCCATAACTTTTACATTTTTCTGTGCTTGGAGCTGTGTAGGGACTTGTTTTTTGCGAGATGAGTTGACATTTTTATTAGTATCATTTTTGGGGGGACAAGGCTTTTTGATCGCTTTTAAATCCATTTTTGGAGGGCAGGGTGAAGAAAATACTGCAATTCCTTAGTGTGTTTTTTTATTTTTATTTTTAACGGGGCTCACTGGGGCAGTATCCGTGATAAGTTAGATTTATCTTTGGGTCACTACGATTATGGCGTTACCCTATTTATATAGTTTTTTTTATGTTTGAAGCACTTTAAAAAAAAAAAAGAAAAGTGTTTTTAGTGTTTTAAAACAATATTTATGCATCGCTATCTTCTGAGGAGCTATACATTTTTTATTTTTCCGTATACAGAGCTGTATAAGGATTCTTTTTTGCGGGATGAACTGACGTTTTAATTGGTACAACTTTGGTGTTTCTCTGAGTTTTTGATCGCTTTTTATTCCATTTTATGTGCTTTCGGGATGAAAATTTAAACTTAATTCTGTTTTTGTTTTTTTTTTTTTTTTTTTTTTTTTTTACGGCGTTCACCGTACAGGTTAATTAACATGACAGATTTATAGGGCAGGCCGTTATGCATGCGGCGATACCAAATATGGGTACTTTATTTTATTTTTGATCTTTTTGGGGGCGATTGCCGTTTTTTTAAAGGGGAAAAGGGCGGTGTACGTATTTTTATTTTTTTTTTTCGTGTTTGTGTTTTACTTGTTTTTTTATTTTTTTACTTTTTTCACTTTTACACATTTTTATTTTATTTTCCCCATTTGGGGATTTGAATGAGAGATCTTTAGATCTCTCATTCAATAGGAATCAGTGCATAGCTTGTTGCTATGATGGGTTTCCCATGACAACTGTCAGTCACGATGCCGGGGACATGCCCACAGGGCCGGCCAGGCATCGTGACGTCACAGAAAAACCCGGAAGGCATTCTCTGCCTTCCGCGCTGTCTGTCAGAGGGCAAGGAGCTGCACGGATTGCCCGATCGTGCTCTGCTGCCGCCCACAGAGACGCAGGAGGAGCGATCTCCTCCTGCGTCTCCCTTAGTTATTGCGACCGATGTCGCGATAATTAAGGGGTTAACCGCCCCCCCCCGGGGCGATCTGGGGTCGGGGCCATCGCTGCGGGATGTAGCTGTAATTATAACAGCTGACACCCCGCACCGATCGCGCGAACTCTGCTTTATAGGACCCGCGATCCTCAGGACGTATCCATACGTCCAGGTGCATTAACCCCCAAACGACCTGGACCTGGATACGTCTAAGGTCGTTAAAGGGTTAAAGGCATTGTCTGGTTCATCTAAAAAAAATGTATCAGCTACTGCCTCCCAATAAACTAAAATATTGAAAAATTTAAACCCCAAAGAACTAGGTGAAGGGGAAAATGACTGTGGGAGGAGGGGACCTTGAACGCTTTTAGTAATTATTGTATATATGCAATTGGGTGGTTTTATGCTGTGGTGACTCCTCCTTTAGAGGCAGTAGGGTGACTAAGTAAGGTGTGTTTTACTCTTAGGCGGGTGGAGTTATTGAAGATCTGTAATTTCTTATTCCACTGACTTGTCCTCTTTGGCCGTGTTCGCACGGCTTATTTGGGCGCGGATTGGAGCCGTACTAAGCGCCGGATTTGCGCTGCAGTACAGCTCCAATTTCCGTTTCCAGTCCCTTTTCGGTAATCCCACGTTTCTCATAGAGAACTATGGATTCCGTCGCTCAATGCCGCTCGGCGAATCCGCCGGGCGGGGAGAAGTTGACATGCACATTATCCAGGCGCAACACGCGCCGTGGATAATGAAAGTCTATGGGCCGGCTCGCAATTACAGCTTGAATAAGCCGTGTGAACCGGGCCTTACTCTCACCAGAAGAAATGGGAGAAACTTCCCATCCGCCCTGACCTTGTTTTATTGTATGATTGTTTGTTTGATGTTTTTCAAATGCTTTAACTGTAGGATTTTTATTTATGAATGATTTCATTTTGAACCTGTCTTTACAATGTCTGTATAATACTTTGGTTACCTTGTAAAACCTTTAACACATATACACACAAAAAAAAAATCATGTGCACACTGAGAAAACTGGAATTACGAATGCAAAGATTACATGACGTATTTTAACAATAATAGAGAAAAAAACTTTTCACAAAGGCCTCGTTCACACGGCTTATTCTGGAATGGATTGGAGTCGTACTGCGTGCCGTATTTGCGCTGCAGTACGGCTCCAATCCGTCCCAGTAACCACGGTAATCCACAGTTCTCATAGAGAACTATGGATTCCGTCACTCCTCCCCGCTCAGCAAATCCGCCGCGCGGGGAGAAAATGACATGCACATTATTTACGGCGCGTACGCGTCGTAAATAATGCATTGTCTATGGGGACGCCGCGCACCCGCCCCGCCCCTGGCCCCGCCCCTTATTCAAGCCGTATTGCGGGCGGGATCTGTCCCGCAATTATGGCTTGAATAAGCCGTGTGAACCGGGCCAAAAAGTATACAACAAAGTACGCAAAAAAATGCCAATACAATAATAAATTGATCAGGCAGAATGCGTTTCAGGGAATACCCTTTTTCAACTGCATAAATCCAAAAAGCTTGCTTGATGGTTTTTAGTTTTATACTGTTGAAATGGGAAATTCCCCCATTTGCTGGATGAGTTAGGAGAGTTAGTAAGTTTGATTTAACTACTTTAATGTTGTTGTACAGTACAAGATAAACATTGAATTAATTTCATTGCATCTAGCACAGTATTTCTATTTTCTGTGTATATTATATATTTCCATGGGTTTAATTTATGATAACAAACACTGATACAAGAACAATACTTTTGTGGACACTAATATCATAACTACCGCAGCAGTGACTGACATCTTTAATCTTTTCTTATAGGTTTGGCATGAAGTCCTAGAGCTCAAACTAGCTTCCAGCTCTGTGTTTACAGTGGTGAATAGATAACAAGATCAACTCTTCTGAAGGATCAAAACAGACAAGATCACATGCACAGAATTAAGGACCTCATACAGGTACTTCTCAATAAATTAGAATATCAGCCAAAAGGTTTTTTTTTTTTTTACAGTAATTCAATTCAAAAAGTGAAACTCATTATATAGAGTCATTACAGAGTGAACTTTTTAAAGTGTTTATTTATGTTAATCTTGATGATTATGACTTACAGCCAAGGAAAACCCAAAAGTCATTATCTTAGAAAATTAGAATATTGTATAAGACTAACTGTAAAAAAAATTTGGAACACAGAAATGTTGGCCAAATACTTGAATGCATGAATGAGGCATTAAAGGGGTTTTGCCACCATGTAAAGTCGACATGGGATGCTTAGAAATCATAAGTTTAGCACTTTCCTAATTGCATGTCATTAAAAAAAGTGTAAGGTGCCACAGCTGCAGCCTTCATTACCTTATCATTGTGTACAGCTGGTTGTCATTGGAGCCGACCTGTTCTAAGCCTCCTGCCTGCCTGGCCGCACTTGCGTGGTTCTTATCTCTTCCTCTGAAGCCCCCTCGGGAATGAGCACGTCCTGAAACATGGCCTGACATGCGCAGTAGCTCCCCTCCCCGGCCAGGACAGTCTGTGGGCTCCTCACTTCCCCCTTCCTTCCTGCTCGCACAGAAACTTCAGGGACTGTGCTTGGGGGATATTGGCTGTCCTTGGCTGTTCTCCAGATTCTTAGCCATGCTCCCTTACTGCATGTCTATGGTTTTCTAAGTTCTAGTTCCTTGCTCCGTTCCCTTACTCCTTGTCTTCTACGTTTTTCAACATTCTGGGTCTTTGTCCCGATCCCTGCCTCCCTGCTTTAAGCTCTCAGATGCCGGCAGCAGGGCGCACGACTCGCAGCGCGATGACGTCACTAAGTGCTGTCTGGAGGGCGTTTTTTTTTAAACTACCCAAGCAGAGAACGCCCCGATCTCAAGACCCAGGGGACCAGCGGCAGCGTGTGAGGTAGGGAACAGCCGTCTTGGCAAAACCCCTTTAATGTGGCGTGGCATGGATGTGAACAGCTGGTGGCACTGCAGAGGTGTTATGGAAGCCCATGTTGCTTTGATTGCAGCCTTCAGCTCATATGCATTGTTGAGTCTGGTGTCTCTCATCTTCCTCTTGACAATACCTTCCCTCTGGTGAGTTTTCTGGCCAATCAAGCACAGTGATACTGTGGTTTTTAAACCAGGTATTGGTACTTTTGGCAGTGTGGACAGGTGCCAGGTCCTGCTGGAAAATAAAAATTCCATCGGCAAAAAGCTTGTCGGCAGAGGGAAGCATGAAGTTGCTGGTCTTGATAAAACACAGTGGACCTACACCAGCAGATGACATTGCTCTCCAAACCATCACTGATTGTGGAAACTTCACACTAGACCTCAAGCAGCTTGGATTGTGTCTCTCCACTCTTTCTCCAGACTCTGGGACCTTGATTTCCAAATGAAATGCAAAATTAACTTTCATCTGAAAACAACACCTTGGAGCAACAGTCTAGTTCTTTTTCTCTTTGGCCCAGATAAGATGCTTCTGGTGTTGTCTATTGGTCATGAGTGGCTTGACACATGGAATGCGATACTTGTAGCCCATGTCCTTGATATGTCTGTGTGTGGTGGCTCTTGAGGCACTGACTCCAGCAGCAGTCCACTGCTTGTGATTCTCCCCCCAACTTTTGAATGACCTTTTCTTAAAAATCCTATCAAGGCTGTGGTTATCCCGGTTGCTTGTGCACCTTTTTCTGTCACACTTTTTCCTTCCACTCAACTGTCCATTAATATGCTTTGATACAGCACTCTGTGAACAGCCAGCTTCTTTAGCAATAAACTTTTGTATCTTACCCTCCCTCCAATGATTGCCTTCTGGACATCTGTCAAGTCAGCAGTCTACCCCAAGATTGTGTCGTCTACTGAACCAGAAAAAGTGACATTTTAAAATGCTTATGAAGCCTTGTCAGGTGTTTTGGGTTAATTATTCTAATTTTCTGAGATACTGACTTCTGGCTGTAAGCCATAATCATTAACATAAATAAACACTTGAAAAAGTTCACTCTGTTTGTAGTGACTCTATATTATATAGGAGTTTCACTTTTTGAATTGAATTACTGAAAAAAAACTTTGGGCTGATATTCTAATTTATTCAGAAGCACCTGTATATGAAAACTGTCTAGATGTAAGACTTTCTTTGTTGCCCATAGCAACCAATCAGAGCTCCTGTTTCATTTTTTCAGAGTACTATATGAAATAAAAGGGGAGCTCTGATTGGTTGCTATGGACAACAGAGAAATTCTTACACCTAGACAGTTTTCATACATGTGGCCATAAGAGTCTAATTTAGCTGCATGTTTTACTTGTTTTTTTTTTTATTTTGGGTTATCCACCTTTATAACATTAAAAGTATTAGCTCAGGGCCCTTTAAAATGGGGCATGTGGACAATATCTAAATAAAAATTATGTGGGGATATTTATACTACTAATCAAGCCCTCTAAGGTGTCTGTTTCCAGAAGTGCAGCGCTATCTTGTGATGATAACCTCACAGACTCATCTCAAGAGCTTTCTCCATAGTCACGTTTATGAGGCCTGGAGGGACTAACATAGGGAACTTTGTGACATGGAGATGTATTAATTCAATGTTTTTAATAAGATATAAGGGAAATTCACTTAGAGATGGAGATGCCCACCCCCCTCAAAACAGATAATTTCTACTATACCCTTTAACTTAAAGGTGTTTTTCATAGACATTGATACATTTGGATAGGTTATTGTTAGGTTTGTGTCAAAAATGAACTTTATTTTGGAAAAAAACAAAAACATACAAAAACACAAACCATCCAAGAAAGAAAAACGTAATAAACATGGGGCGAATCCTTGGAGATGTGATGAGCAAAACAGAGTCCAGGAAGCAAAAAAACAAAACATATGAGACAAATTAGAAATCCATGTGGCCAGAAAACAAACAGGAATCCATAAGCAGACCATAGGGCAGAAACCAGCATGTCTAGAAAAATCTCAGGCAAAGCAACAAGAAGCAGAAGGGTATAAATATTCCACCCCAGCCAGGGATTAGCCAGGAGATTAACCATAAAGGCTACATACAAAACCCTGGCTGACGCAGAACCTGTTAAAGGGTCATACACACATTACTGACAGCAATACAGAACAGTCCCCAGGGTCAGAGGAATTCAGTGAGCCCAAAGCCAGGCGGATCGTGACAGTAATCGATAGGATATGTCAGTAAGATGCAGGTCCCACCTCTGATATCAGCACCTATCTCTAGCACGGGTCACCAACGGGTACATTAGGCTGTACTCAGGACTCCTAATGAAATGAATGGAGAGTGTCTGCACTTCTCTATTTGGAACGAGGAATTTCAGGGGCCCATTCTGGCGATAGGTGAAGGTCTATTCTCTCTGACATTGATGGCATATTCTATCGATCCTATTGATTGCAATATAAGACAGGACAGGCTTAAAGATTTTTTTTTCTTGAAAATACATATATTGCAGTTACAGGATATGTTTGTTATCATTGCAGCTTATTATAAACCACATAATTATTAAGGTTTGATCCCATTAGCGGGGGAGTTTGTCATCTTGCAGTCATTTAACATTTACAAATAACTAATTAACATCCCTGATTCTCATGCTCATTTAGTTTTGCTCTAGGGGGCACATACTTAACATCTGAAATTCCAATTTCTTATCAAGTGGATAAAACACATTTGATAAATGAATTTAGATGGCTTCTCGGACGGCTTTCCATGTTGATGAGGTTCCTGTTCAGTTTGAAGTGCAGGCGGCTGCTGAGTCAGCAAAACAATGGGTATTAAATAATGAAGTAGCAAGAAGCAGGAAATGTGACAATTTGAAATTCAGTGACAGTGAAAGGATCTTTGAAATGCTATGTTTGGAAGAACAGCATATGGCAACACGATTTACTTCTCCTCAGTTTAGAAATTTAAGGCCAGAACTAGACACATGAGTTTCTTTAAGAACCATTGGCTTTAGGGAAAACCTTTTCCTAGAAAGGGGCATGCTTGGCAGCACAACCACCAGAAAATAAAGAAATTCTAGAAAAAACCCTTTGATCCATTTCAATTACAGTTAAAGCATAGTGACCTGTATTTCAGACATTACAGATCCCACGAGGGAGGTCACCAAGCTTTCCCAAAATCCTGCAGGCTCTACAGCTGCTTAAAGGGAATGTGCCATCAGAAAATGACATAGTGTTTAACTCACATTTTTATGTTAAACATATTAAACATTTTTTGTTACTTTTTTACATTTTTTACATCAATATCATTATTTATTTTTTTTTTTTAAATCCTGAAATCCTGCAGTTTTACCTGGGTGCATAGATAACAAATGATCCACCATTAACAATAGGAGATAGCTGACTCTTTCCCCCCCTTCCTGCTTAGAAAACTCTCTTGTAGAAGTCCATGTAGCTGCTGTAAAGCATCTCTCTAAATGCTGTAAAAAGCATCTCATACATTGGGCGACATGTATGAAAGGGGTTTTTTAACCCTTTTTCTGGCATACAATGCACCTATCTGAGTCAGCTACGATGTCTAATGCACCTAACGTATTTGTTAGGCGCATTGTTCGTAAGACTTGACACTTTCGAATGCACCTAACATGAAGGGGAGTTCTGGGGGCGTTCTGGGGCGACACGCACCACACTCGTAATATTAGACACATATATGAATGTGGTTCGGCAAAACTAGGCGCATTACTGCTCGGACAGGCAGACCTATTTCAATGTGGTCTGCCTGAGCCTGAGGAGATGAAGTGAAGCTAGATTTGCTGTAAGGGGCAAAAATGTCCAATAGTTCTCAGCTTACACCAGTGCATTAATAAAAAGTAATTTATTATAATTATCAAACTGTATAAAATGTAATTATTTAAATTTCATGAAAAATGTGATCATATAAAAGTAATATAAAATATATAATGTCCCCAAAATATAGAAATATCTCCTATAAAATGTATTTAAAATTAATAGAATTTAAAACTAGTTTTACATTAAATAACCCACTGATTATGTTCAGATTTTTATATTTAAAATTTTAACTACATTAAATTTTTAATTTATTTTTGCTGCCCCCACCCTTTATTCTACATACAGCAAGAGCCAGCACAGCACAGGTATTGCTGGGACCTGTGGTGCTCCAAGCAGGATCAGCACCATAGTTTCTATTCACTGACATGCTATTCTTATGATTTTTCTCTTATTTCCAGCCTGTCTATAACCTTCATACATGTTAGGCGCATTACTTATGCGCCTAAGTTCCATAATGCGCCTTACACATAGGCAAGGTGCGTCAAGCTTTACTCACCATTTATGAACGCACAAAAAACACTTTCATACATCAGGCGCATTATACACTGAAAACGAGACTTGACAATTCACTTTAATACGCCTTCCTTCTTACATGTCGCCCATTATGTCTGTTCCCATGATCATATACCGACAACAGAATTGAGAAATCTACAATCACATATGTAACATTGTCTTGTTTTAATTAGTAAAAAAAAATTGATGATAGATTCCCTTGAAACCACACAAGCCACTGACTGACTAAGGATTAGGGGTTAGTAGTAGTTTTCTTTAACGGATTTATGCTGCCCTATCCGAGAGCATTGTTTTTATTTTTTATGTTATTTCTCCTAGGGGACTTGAACATGCAATCGCTTGATCATTTATCCAATATACAGCAGTACTATTGGACTGTGGTATACAGGCATTTCATTCATCACCTATTACACCCTGCCTATATCAGGATCTAACAGACATTCAAACATGGCCGCCACAAACTGCTATGGCAACTGAATGGTACCCAACAATTGCATCACAGAGGAGGACCGTGACCATAAATTGTAATCATTAGACGTGGCGTTTTAATGGTTAAGTTCCAGGATCGGAGCAGTCTCCAATCCTGGGCAGTGGCAGCGGTTGCCAGTTGTATCTAACAGCACCCGCCGTGTATGTAGCAGGCTCAGTGTGTGAGCTCACTTCATACCCCTTTCATGTAGTTTGGATGTACCCACATGTCCAAATGTGGAAAGGGTTAACTAACAAAGATGGTCCCAAGTGAGGGCCACCCTCAATTACATTCATATATCCTTATACAACTATTAAGCAACTACTATAGATCTACTAACAAATATTTACTTGTACATAGTCATTGGTAGTCACAAGTGCCTTACTGACTGCTGGAGGCAGCCTAATGTTCAAATGCTACATGAGTATTCGCAGGTAATGATATTTTCCTATGACACCGCCTTACCTTGCCAATGTGACCCAGGGTAAGCTTGACTGTTCTTATCAAGTGTAAATTAGTTACCTCTCTGTGGTAATTAGAGGGCACCAGAGGTACCAGCACACAGCATGGCTAGTTTTCCAGCACTGAGGGAGTTAACAGTTAGAGCTGGTGCTGTGCATTCTGGGAAAAGAAGAGGGTATAGTTATAGAAGTTTCTAGACAGAAACTAGTCAAGTGTAGTCTAGTGTAGCGGGTGTGTACGCTGCATGGTACGGCAGCTGCTGAAGGCAGACAAAAGCAATAGCTGATGAGACAGAGTCCCTTGAGAGCTGCAGCCATTGCACATGAGACAGTGAGGAGAGCAGCCAGTGATCACAGCACAGGAGGGGCAGGATATGACTGGTGAAAACTCAGGTATCTGTGAGCTTATTACCCCCCTGTGTAAAGCAGCTGAACGGTGTGAATGCCAGGAAGCATCTAATTGCTGTTACCACTGATGTTTGATGAAGTTACTGTTTTGAAAATGGACTTGAATAAATCCTGTTAAACTGCCCTACAGTGGCACCTGTTATCTTGTGAGGATAAAGAGGATAAGTACAAGGGGACCCGACTCACTGCAACCCTCCTCCCCCAATTCTCTCAGAATCCTAAAGAACCCTGAATACCCCATGCTGAAACCCTATCATAGTGGCGTGTGGATAACACCTTGCATGGTATGCAGCTTATTCTCCTAGTCTGCTTTGATTTTATTCTGTGGGTTAAACATTTTCTTTTACGTCTGCAGACCCTGTTCTCCCCGGAGGCTGATGAAGATCTAAATTATGAGCGATGCACATAAGGTGTCGCAAGAAAACATTTCCAAATTGAGCTCGCAATAAAAGGCAGAAAGCAGTTTGGGCTTGGCTGCTCCCTGCGTCTTGACCTTCCCCAGAGTCATTTTTACACTGCTTCATGTTCAACCACATCCGTAAAAATGATGGAACATTCCAAGGCTGAAGAGATAACTTGTAGAATAAACACAACAAAAAGTCCAAGAAAGAAAAAATGGTTTTATGTACAAAAAAAGAAACTGAGAAGAGTGAAGCACATGGATCAAAGCCTGCACCACTGATAAAAGGGCACAACATCATAGACGGAAGACAGGGTGTATTTATTAATGCAGTGCAACTTCTTCTAGCGAGTGCCAGCAATTTTCTTTTTACTCATTTTTTTTCAAGGGTCATGGCAAGGCAATTGGCAGCACGCGCATTATCCAACTATGTCATGTGCAGATGTTAACTCATAGGGGGCCCCATAGCAAACTTGGGGCCCACCACCAGACAAAGATAAAAGCATCACTTACATGTCTTAAGCAGTATATAGCTTAAAGAGAACCTGTCACATAGTTTATGCCCCCCTTGCTGAGGGCAGAACAAGCTAGTGACAGACCTGCTGTTTCAAACGCTGTGTCCCTTATTCTGTAAGATGTTGTAAGTTTAGAGGATTTAATGCTCAAATCTGCAGTTTTCAGCCAGAAAATAGTCAAACAAAGAGTCAGTTTTTTTCAAACCCCGACCATCTTATGCTAGCCCTCCCCCCGCAACTGATAAACCTGTTACTTTAAATAGGTAGAAACATGTGAATAACTACCAGGTGGGTGGGGCTAGCCTTTGATGGGCGGGTCTAACACCTGCTCATGAATAAGATTTGAGCATTAAAGAGAACCTGTCACATAGACTATGCCTCCCTTGCTGAGGACAGAACAAGCTAGTGACAGACCTGCTGTTTCCAGCACTGTGTCCCTTATTCTGTAAGATGTAGTTTTAGAGTATTTAATGCTCAAATCTGCAGTTTTCAGCCAGAAAAGAGTCAAAGAGTCAGTTTTTTCAAACCCCGCCCATCTGAGGCTAGCCCCGCCCACCTCAACTGATAAACCTATTGCTTTGAATAGGTAGAAACATGTGAATAACTGCCAGGTGGGTGGGGCTAACACCTGCTCATGAATAAGATTTGAGCATTAAAGAGAACCTGTCACATAGATTATGCCCCCCTTGCTGAGGACAGAACAAGGTAGTGTCAGACATGCTGTTTAAAGCACTGTGTCCCTTATTCTATAAGATGTTATATTTTTTTAATATTTAGTGCTTAAATCTGCAGTTTTCAGCCAGAAAAGAGTCAAACAAAGAGTCAGTTTTTTTCAAACCCTGCCCATCTGAGGCTAGCCCCACCCACCTCAACTGATAAACCTATTACTTTGAATAGGTAGAAATATGTGAATAACTGTCAGTGGGTGGGGCTAGCCTTTGGTGGGTGGGGCTAACACCTGCTCATGAATAACATTTGAGGGGTAAATGCTCTAAAACGGCTGCATCTTACAGAATAAGGGGCACAGTGCTGGGAACAGCATGTCTGTCACTAGCTTGTGCTGTCCTCAGCAAGGGGGGCGTAATCTATGTGACAGGTTCTCTTTAACCTGTTCCTGACAAGGCCATTTACCCCTCTTCCTGACGAGGCACTTTTTCCTTAGTACAAGCAGATTTGAACGCTATAAGGCCTGGTTCACATGGCTTATTGCCGGTGTAATTGCGGGGCCCCATAGACTGTCATTATCTAATAATCTAATAATTGACATGTCACTTTCTCCCCCCGTGGCGGATTCGCCGGGCGGAAAGGAGAGACGGAATCCATAGTTCTCTATGAAAACTGTGGATTACCGTAGTTACTGGGATGGATTGAAGCCGTACTGCAGCGCAAATACGGCGCGCAGTACGGCTCCTTTCCGCGCCAAAATAAGCCTTAAATCAGGCCACACTTTCCAAACAGTGATTTTTGGATTTTTTTTTTTTTCATTATTGTTGATTTATTTTTAATAAAGGGGAAAAAATAGAAAAATAAAAAATAATTTCTTTTTTTCACTTTTTTATTTATTTTTTAAACAGCTGAAGTGGTGCTAAAAAAGTTTATCGAAGATGCTTATTGAAAGGCTTAGGCCTGCAATTTGAAGCAAGTGTAGAGAAAAAACTGCAAAATGTACCAAATATTCCCCCTTTTTCAGCTGAAACTCTCCTTTTAAAAACCCGATTTTTTGGTTTTGGCTCCCTGTATCCAATTTGCTCCAAGAGACATTGTTGGCCCTTTCCATGGAAACATTAAGGGAATGTATGAAAACTGTCGGTCTAAGAATACCCTTGTTGCCCATAGAAAAAATCGAGCCTCCATTCATTTTATAGTGCTTGAAAAAACTGAACGGGGCTTGATTGGGCTATGGGCAAAAGGCAGTCTTACACCTAGACAGTTTTAAATCATGCCCCCTAAGGCATGTTCACACAAGTATTTTTCGTTTATTTTTGGGGTGAATTTTGCACTAAAAAACCCCCCAAAATTTGCTTCAAAAATGTTTCTTGCAGTCTCATTGACCCAATGTAAAATTTTTGATTTTCAACGAGATTTTTTCAGCTTTATTTGGGACTCGATTTGGGCAATTTTCATCTGTTTAAACGAAGGGTTTTGGGGTTTTTTAATTTTTCCCCTTTCCCCCGAAAAAGGAATTGTGATGGCCCCAAAAATTTAAAACAAAAAAAAAAAATTTGAGGATTTAAATTTAAAAGGATGCAAGGTGGGGTGAATTTTAAAGGGGTTATATTTTTTTTTTGGGGGTTTTTTTTTTCCAAAAAAAAAATTGTATTATGGAAAATTTTATTGGAAATATGCTTTTTGTGTTTTTTTTTTCAAGGAGGGTGTTTTTTTTAGGCGTTGCCTTTTCCTTTTGTGGTTTTTTTCAGCAGTTTGTCCGGGGGGTTTTTCTTTGTTATGATCTTTTTGCAGTTGTGCTTTTTTCTTTTTTTTCCACAATCTAAATTTTTGTTTTTAAAGAAGATTAATTAAAATCAATTTTTTGTAATGATTTTTTTTAAACAAAAATAAAAACAGAAAATTTTAAAAAAATTACTTTTTAACTTAAAAATATTATTTTGTAAAATCCCATAAAACCGGACCCAAAAAAAACGCTGAAGCACTAAAAAACAAGGATGAAAAAGTATGTAAGAAAAAAAGCTTAAGGTATTTCACGGGCGTAATTGCGGGGGTACGTTGCCCCGCAATTTACCCCGGGGTTTTTGGGAATCGCGTTACCGTTAAAACCCCCCGGTGGGGGGGGGGAGGGGGGGGTTGCAGGCCCCCAAGAGCACTTTTTGGGGTAAACGATGTATTGTTTTTGGGGAGGGAGGCGAACCTTTTGTTCCATGAGAACTGGGGTTCCTAAATTTTTTGGTGCGCAACTCTGAAAAAACATTTCTCGAATGGGGTACTGGGGGTAAACGGGGTTAAAAGGGGGGGGGCCAGGCCAAGGTTCACCTGACGAAACTATCCAAATGCCACTTTTGTCTTTGGACCCTCGGGACCACCGAAAAGCGCGGTGTAAGCCACTTCAGGAAGCGGAGTCTAAGGTGCCTTCTGGCTCCCACCAGAGTCTGCCGCAAGGAATTTTGGACTTGTGCGGAGGGAGAACCCAGGCGTACTTGATCCCCAAATGGCACCCGGGGTGAAGTTTTGGTACAAAATTGCAGGCAAACGTAGTCGGGGGCAGGCGAAAGATCTGTCAGGAAACGTAGGAGTGGCCAGGGAAAAGGGGCAGCACCCCGCAATTGCCAAATAAACCCCTTTAAAATTTTTTTTGACTGGGACAAGCATGGAGCCCGGACCGCATGGAAGCAGGGGAGCGTGGAAGGGGGAGTAAAAGGGGAAAACGGGGCCATTTTTAATTTAAAAATGTTTTGTATGTTTTTTTAAAAGGGAAAAAATTTTTTTTGGGTTTTTTGGGGATAGTGTTGAGTGTATATTTTAAAATGTTTGTATGGGGTCTTTAAATGGTTTTCCCGGTTTGGGGATAGTTTAGTGAGGTTTAAAGATTTGGAGGAATGTTTTTAAACTTCTTTTGCAACCATGTAAACTGAAAAGGGCTTGCTGGTGAAGTGTAAAAAAATGTGACAGTTTTATCACCCCCACCTATTTTTTTGATGTTCCGTGGAATTATTTATCTCAAAAAATTTAAAATCGCTTTTAATGTAGGTTAGCGTTTATTTTAGTGCTTTATAGTGTGCTGTAGCGTTTATTTCTATTTTTCTACAAGAATAAAGTTGTTTTTATGTAGCGCTGGATCATGGTTTTTCCCTTTTCTTCCGTGCTATGCCGTGAGAGGGCCGGGGGGGTAGTTTGGACGTATTGCAGTTTAAAAAAAGTGGGCCCAAATTTAACCCGATAAAAAAGGGAGCAAAGGGGAGGTTTTTTTTATGGGATTTTATTTATTTTTTTACAATTAGTTTTTTGCTTATCACAATTTCCCCTCCCCTTTTCTCAAGAATGCTTTTTAGGTTTTTCAATTTGTTTGCAGGTTCCTCCCTTTTAATCATCAGCTGGCTCCTTGCGCTCTTTGTCCCAGTGCCCAACCTTTTCTAAAAGCTGCTCTTTATTCTTGCTCTTTACCCGAAGTTCCTTTCATTTTATACTAGTTAGCTCACATTAAGTCTAAGCCTCTCCCACTCCTGTGTGGTCATATGACCTTTCCATAGCCACACAGCAGCTTTTGCCACTTTTTAGTCCTTCCTATTTGTGGTGCAGTACCTTTGTAATGTGACTATGATGTTACCATAGGTTCTCTACGTCTATCAGTTCTGACAAAAAAGACATGGTTTTGCCGCAATTTACATAAAATCAAATAAGAAGAAATATGGTTGTGTACAAATGAAGACAGTATCTAGAGCAGTGTTTCTCAACTCCAGTCCTCAAGACCCACCAACAACAGGTCCTGTTTTCAGGATCTCCCACTGAGTGCACTGAACATAATTATATCACCTGTGCAGAATGCACTGGCCATAATTGTATCACCTGTGCAATGCTAAGGAAATCCAAAAAACATGACCTGTTAGGCCTCGTTCACACGGCTTATTTGGGCACGGATTGGCGCCGTACTCCGCGCCGGATTTTCGCTTCAGTACGGCGCCAATCCTTCCCTGTCATTACGGTAATCCACTGCTCTCATAGAGAACAGTGGATTCCGTCGCTCCTCCCCACTCGGCGAATTCGCCGCGGAGGGGAGAAAGTGACATGCACATTATTTACGGCGCGTATGCGCCGTAAACAATGCATTGTCTATGGGGCCGGGGAGCGGCGCCCCCGCCGCGCTCCGGCCCGCCCCGTCCCGCCCCTTATTCACGGCGGATTTGTGAGTTCAATACGGCTCACAAATCCGTTGGGAATAAGCCGTGTGAACACGGCCTTAGTGGGTCTTGAGGACGGGAGTTAAGAAACACTGATCTATAGGTTTTGCTAGGGTATTTCAAAATTAGGGGTAAAAGCCTTCATTTATACAGTATGTAGTCAAACTCCTTCCATCACCGAAGTCAAAGTATAAATGGTAGATGTAGATGCACTGACTCAGAAGCATACTGTCCCTGGATGGATATTGTATTTTAACCCCTTCCCGACATAGGATGTATGCATACGCCCTAGTAGGAAGTGACTTCCCGCAAATGGACGTATGCATACGTCCTGGCGAGCCACGTACGATTGCGACATGGAACCAGCAGTAAATTACTGCTGGCCGCATGCCGTATCACCCGCGGCCGGAGTGAGCTCCGGCCGTGGGTGATTAACGCTTCATTACCGCAACCTGTCATGGTTGCGATAATAAAGCCGCAGGCAGGAGGAGTGAGCTCCTCCTGCCTGCTTCCCGGCGACTGTCGAACTGCAGTTCAGCAGCGATCTCCTACCTGATGGCCGCGGGAAGTGAACGGCACTTCCCGGGGTCATCTGTGACGTCACCATGCCCGCAATGCATTGTGGGCATGGTGACAGGCAGTTGTCATGGCCTGCCTTCTAACAGCAATCTGATGATTGCTGTTAGAAGAAAAAGTAAAAAAAAAGTGTAAAAAAAGTAAAAATAAATGTTAAATGTGAAAAAAAAGTAAAACACAAACACAAAAAAATAAAAAAAACACGTACACCGCCCTTTTCCTCTTTACAAACGCCAATCGCCCCCAAAAAAGATCAAAAATTAATAAAGTACCAATATTTGGTATCGATGCATGCGTAACGACCTGCCCTATAAATATGTCACATTAATTAACCCACACGGTGAACACCGTAAAAAAAATAAAAATAAAAAAACAGTCACAGAATTGCGTTTTTTGTTCATCCCGCAGCACATAAAATGGAATAAAAAGCGATCAAAAACTCATATAAACTCCAAAGTTGTACCAATTAAAACGTCCATTCATCCCACAAAAAAAATGTCCTTACACAGCTCTGTATACGGAAAAATAAAAAAGTTATGGCTCTCAGAAAACAGCGATGCATAAATATTGTTTTACACAATAAAACACTTTATTTTTTATTTTTAAAGTGCTTCAAAATAAAAAAAATATATAAATTGGGTATCGCTGTAATCGTATTGACCCAGAGAGTAAATCTAACTTGTCATGGATACTGCATGATGAGCGCTGTTAAAAATAAAAATAAAAAAAACTACTAGGATTGCAGTATTTTCTTCTCCCTTCCATCCAAAAAATGGATTTAAAACTGATTAAAAAGTTTTGTCCCCCAAATAAGGATACCAATAAAAAAACGTCATCTCGTCCCACAAAAAACAAGACCCAACACCGCTCCGTACACCGAAAAATAAAAAAGTTATGACTCTCAGACTATGGCGATGCAAAAACGGGTTTTCCTTTTTTGAATAAAAGTTTTTTTATTGTGTAAAAGCATTAAAGCCTATAAAAAAAAATACAAATTGGGTATTATTAGTCGAATCGACCTTCTGAGTAAAACTAGCATGTCATTTATACCGCACGGTGACCGCTGTAAAAAATAAAAATAAAAAACACTACCGGGAATGCTGTATTTTGTTCAAAATGCCTCACAAAAACCTTAATAAAAAGTGATCAAAGCGTCATATTCACCCCATAATGGTACTAATAAAAACGTCAACTCATCCCACAAAAAACAAGCCCATAATTGGCTCCGTACACAGAAAATTAAAAAAGTTATGGCTGTCAGAATAGGAAAACATAAAAACGCAATTTCTTATAGACCTAATTCTATTGTGTAAAATTAATAAAACATAAAAAACTATATAATATTTATATCATTGCAATTGTACCAATTCCGACAGTAAAGTTTTCCTGTCACTTATCTCATACAGCGAACACTGTAAAAATGAAGCCCAAAAAACAATGGCGGAACTGCGTTTTTTCCCCCCCATTTTCATAGCCCAATACTAAAAAATACTATGGACCACCTGTACACCTAAAATGCACAGTACACCCCTAGATGAGATCCATGAGGGGTGTTGAATCCAAAATGGGTCGACTTCTGGAAGGTTTGACCTTTTCTGGTACTTTGAGGGCTTTGCAAATGCGACATGGCTAGTGTTGAGCGATTATTATCGACAAAGTTGAAATCGGCACAGTTTTTATTTTTGATCGTTTTTTTTAGTAATGCTAAAATTTTTTTTGGGTTTTTTAAAAATTTTTGTACATCATCTTTTAAATCGCGCCACTTTTCGGCGCTTCCGGTCATTTTGCGGCCAGAAAATTCAGCTTACGAATAGAGCAGGGTAGTTGTTTTTGGGGCGACGTATGCGGGGAAGTGAAGGGTTGTTTTTGGGCTGGAAAAAAAATCACAGGGACCTCGTTTTACATGAACCAGCCCCCCCGGGTTTCATGATCAGTGCTCTCAGGGGTCTAAACCAGTGGGGAAGTGCGTCTCCCTTTTGTGTCCAACCACTCAGCGAATTTAATTCTATTTTCTCTAGGAAACCTTTTACTTTTAGCTTTGACCTTTTCAACATGTTAAAATCAAGAGGGAAGTTTTTTATTTTGTTAGGTGGGGAAATTTTAAAAAGGGACATCTACCGCTGAAAAAGCCCAGGGGGGGGGAGTGGGGCCGCAGGCGAACACAGACAAACCTATAAAGAATTTCTGGATAAAAGTTCACCAAGACTTAGTGTAGACATTGCACTGCAAAAAAGCTTTATTAAATTTAAAAGTTTTTTATTGAAAAAATTTTTCCCGGATATTGGGCACCCGAACTTAATATTAGGATACAATCTTTTTTTAGGGAACTGCAGGGCTTTTTTGTTAGGTGCAAAACCCCCACTTTTTTATCTTTTTCATTTCAGAAAGGGTTTTTTTTTCAATTTTTCCCAAATTCCCGCTTTGTTATATAGCCCCCCTTTTAAAATTTAAAATTTGGGAAACCCGCAAAAATTTTTTAGTAAACACAGGTTTTATAGGTTTCCAAAAATTTCCTTTTTTTATCCGAATACCCTTACAGATAAGTGTTTTTTTTACTTTTTCGCCTAAGCTTTGTTCATTGAGGGGACCTTGCACTTAAATTTTAATACAGCAATTTTTTTGTCACCACAGGTGAATTTAAAAGGGGCCAAAAAAATAATCTTATTATCCGAATTAAAATTACAGATAAAGTGTTTTTTTGCACTTTTGCCCCGCCAGAAAAAGGGTTTATAGAGCCCCCCTTGCAGTTAAATTTTTAATCCCGCAATTGTTAGTTTCCACAGGGGAATTGTAGGTGGGGCCAAAAAAATCCCCTTTTATTACCCGAAAAACCTTTAAACCAGTTACGTGTTTTTTTAAATTTTGCGAAATTTCAGTTTGTTAATTGGGGCACCTTGCATTTTAAATGTAAATTTACAGCAAATTTTTTACCCACCACAGGGGGAATTTTTTTGGTGCCAAAAAAATACCTTTTTTTTTTTGAAATACATTACGTTTACGTTTTTTTTTCACTTTTCCCATTTCCAAATTTTTTGTTGCAGAGCCCCCTTGCATTTAAAATTTTAACCCAAAAGCAATTGTAAAATTACCAAGGTGAATTGATAGGTCCCAAAAAAATACCTTTTAAAAATCCGTTAATCCCATTTAAGCCCAGGGTTTTTTTTCAATTTTGGCCCATTCAAGTTTTTTGTTGAAAGATCAAACTTTGCAGTTAAATTTAAACCCACAATTTTTTTTTTTTGTTTTTGAGGGATTTGAAAATAGCTTTTGTTTTGGTTTTTAAAAAACTCTTCCATTTTTTCCCAAAAATTTTTTAATTTCGGGAAACATGGGGGCCAAATTTTCAGGGGGTTTAAGGGGGGCCAAAAGGGGGAGGGGAGGGGGACAGGGGAGGTAGAGGTCCCGAAGAAGGTGCTTTTCCAAGTGTGGCAAACAAACGCATCCCAGGGATCGTCATTTTGGGGGCCCCGTCAGGCCTTCATCGCTGGGGTCAGGGCCCCTGTGAACCTCATAAGGGCCCAGCTCCCCCAATCTGTCCTTCAATGGTTAATGAAAAATTTCCCCCACCCAGCAGTTTACCTCCTCGCCCTTTCCCAGTCACTGCCACAAATGTCTTAATCACATTTTGGGAAAAATTCCGGGTTAAAACATGAACAGCCCAAATGTAAAACTGGTCCCCAAACCCACTTTGGGGAAAATCCATTTTTTGAAGACCTCTTTGTTGAAAAAAATGTGGTTGGGGTAAAGAAGGTTTGTTAAAAGACCCCAAGAGGCCAAAGGGAAAGTTTTTTCTCTGCTCTGACTGATGCCATCAGAGGAGGAGAAGGAACCCGGGCCCAATCGGAAAAAATTCCCGGGGGGGTGGGAAAAAACGTTTGGCAGTCCCTTTTGCTTGGGGCCCACAGCTCCTGGTTTTGAAAAAATGTCAGGACGAGAAGGCACCTGTTTTGATGATTTGTGATGAGCACATTGGGGATCCAAAGGGTTTTCAGCAAAATTTTGTTTGGGCGAGAAATTTCACCCACTGGACGGGGAAAGGAAGCCCGATGGGTAGTGAAAAATATGGGGTTCCCGCCTAAAAAAGGGGAGGAGGGCTTTTCGAAAAAACCCGCTGATAAGATTCCGCCAGCACGGTCAGCCCAAACCCTTCTCCTCGCTTTTCGCCGTCAAAAGGTCAGGACCTCTCAAGCCTGGGCCTTCTTGAGCAGCCCTCTGATTCACCCAGCGATGTCAAATGCCGCTTTTGCCGTAAACGCATAAGTAGACGGCAAAAACCTTAGGTGGTTAACCACCACCACCATGTCTAGGTCACATGCAGCGAATGCATAAGTTGAAATGGAGGCAACACTTTTGGGGGGGGGCCAAAAAACGCCAGACCGACACCGGGCCTCAACCACTACGTCACACCCTCAGTCTCCCGCCTCCTCCTCCCCGCCACCACCAAGCGTTCTTCCTCAGCTGCCCATCGTCCTCCTCAGAGTCATGATCAGGATCAGCCTCCACTACGTTCAGCCTCCACCGTCGCCCGATATCGTACCACCTACACCACCAGAGACCCATCCTACCCCTTCTCCTCCCGCAGTTGTGATGACCTGATGCCGTACAGTGGCCAGTCTAGCAGCCAGCCTTCTGTCTTCCAGGTTTTGGGAGCAGAAGAAACACTTTAACGCCCCAAACCATCCCAAAGCCAAAAGCCTGAATGTCGGCAATTGCCAGGCTTTTGGCCTTGGGAAATGTTGCCTTTCCCGTCTGGTGGACACAGAGTCGAATTCCGCACGTCATGGTCCCATGCCGCCCCCAATACACAGAGATGCCCGACAAGGCATTTTTTTGGCCAGAAAAGCCGTCCCTGCCCTGGCCAGCCACTGTCATCTAAAATTTGAAGCGCGTTGTCTGCATCTGTGTCCGGAAAAGTTCCATCTGACCACCGACACATGGACTCAGTAAGCAATCCAAGGCCGCTATAAATCTCAGGTGACACAGCTCACTGGGTGCGTGCTGGGTGGAAGTCTCTGGGGTGACGGTGGCTCTCGGGCTCGCGCGCACTCTTCAAAAGCGCAGTGATGTTGCAGGGTTCTTCCCCCAAGTCCTCCTGGTGGGCATCACGCGTGCCCAGAGAAAACCGAGCCATGTTGAAATTAATCTGTCTTGGAGACCGTCCACACACAGGTCAGGAGCTGTGAGACGCTCTCCGCAAAGAGACCGAAGCGGCTTGGCTGGGTTGCCAAGAACCTTGTGCAGGCAAGGTGGTGTGGCGATAACGGGCGAAATCTGCTGCCTACGCCCCTTAAGATCGGTAGGCTGGAGCACATCCCATGCTGGCACCATGTCATGAACCTGGTCGTCCAGAAATTTCTAAAGAGCCTACCCGGTCGGACTGCCGCTGAGGAAGGCACGAAGTCAAAAAGTTCGCACTTCCGCCGTTTGCACGCTGCTTCGGCCGCCTGGCTGCTTGCAGCATCAGCTCGGCCCACCCGTCAACCGTACTCATTGTTGAACGTGCAACACGCTGAAATTCCACCCTCCACATGCTCTAACGATTGTGCAGCAGCGCAATGCCATTCACGCAGTACCGAAGTGACACATGGCCTGACAAGCAGCGCTGCTGGACTCTGTGGAGTTTGAGCCACTGAGAGTGGAGTCAGGTGAGAGACTCAGCACCAACCTTGCCAGTTTTGGCAGAAGCCACCAAAATGGACGCGGACAATGCCCTTGTACAGCAAGAGCAATGTGGTTGAACCTTAGTTCTGGAACGATCCCGATGGAACACTCTGAAACACCAGGTCCCGCCAGCGACCGAGGTGAGATACGGACACAGATGCGACACGGAGCCTTTCCTCCTCTCCGTCCAAATTCCACAAGGCACTACAGTTTCATTTTTTTCACAATTTTCATATCGGTCTTCATTAGGCAGTGGTTCGGGTCCAGGTGCTAGTGCAAGCTGGCGTAATAATCAGCTCTCAGGTGCATCATCATCAGCAAGTCAGGGCTCGTGTTGAAGCCTTGCCGGACGGAACGGAGGAGAGGATGACTAGGTAATCCTAGTCACCGATGTTACCGACAACCCTGCCTTGGTAAAGAGGTTGTCGGGAATCTTGAGGCGGAGAAGAATAAGAGGAAGAACAGTTTGCTAGTGCCCCTCGACCCAGAGGCTTGGAAATTCAAGGCACCATCTCTCACATAGAGTGCTTGGATGCTCTCCTTTCCTCCAACTTGATCCTTGCATTAAGGTCCCATCAAAATGAACACAGTTAACTGGGTGGCCACCCTCCCCTGGATTCCCCGGTACACAAACAAAACGTCAGCACTTTCCCTTCCACCCACCCAAATAGAGAGTAAAATGCAGGAAATGGAGACCTTGCTGATTGATCAACTGGAGACATCTGTTGCGTCTGCTTCACGTTCCCCAAATGTCACGGTGGAACAACATCAGCGACGTGACAGCAGTAGAGTGCCAAGTAGCCGTAGCGGCAGCAGCAGGCAAGGTGGCAGAAGCCTAATGGGTGACCTCTGGCAATCTTTATTTACCACCTCACCAACGCATGCAATGCAGGGCACACATCCAACACACAGAGACCAGCTTAAGATCATGGTGCACGACTATCTGCGTCTCAACACCGATGTTTTTGTATGTGTTCCGGACCCAATAGACTTCTGGTATCCAAAATGGGACAATGGCCCGAGCTCGCTCGCCACGCCATAGAGGTGTTGTCCTGCCCAGCAGCCAGCGTCATATCTGAGCGGACCTTCAGCACAGCTGGAGGAGTCATTACAGACAAACGCATCCGGCTTTCCACAGATAATGTGGATCGTTTGACTTTCATCAAGATGAATCAGGCATGGATCTCTGATGATGTTTTGGCCCCAATTGCCGAGGTCACCGATTAGTTGCCGGTCTACTTCACATTCCTCTTCAAACAGAAATGGTCCTCTTGAAAACTTTTTTTTAAAATGATCATTTCTTACTGCAATTTTTATTCTCTTTTCCCAACAGTTCATTTTGCTGGTTTTGCTGTGAGGAGACTGTAAAAGACAGAAAGGGTTTTTCATGACAACTAAGTATTATTCCTCACTAATTTTTAAAGTTGTCATTTCAAATGTTTTTGGGTCATGTTGCTGTGAGATACAGCAATAATCATGGTCCTTTGAACAGAAATGTGGCTTTAAGTGGCATTTCTCCCCAATTTTTAATAGTGGCTTGAGAAGTTCATATTTATAATTTTTTTGGGTCATGTTGCTGTGAGATACAGCAATAATCATGGTCCTTTGGAACAGAAATGTGGCTTCTAAGTGGCATTTCTCCCTCACAATTTTTAACAGTGGCTGAGAAGTCATTTTATAATTTTTTGGGTCATGCTGCTTGAATGCAGCAAATAATACAGGTCCTATTGTAAAAAAATGTGTTCTACAGACATTTGTTCTTCCACCTAATTGTTTGAACAGTGGCTCAGAAGTGTTTCATTTTATTGAATTTTTTTTGGGGCATTTTGCTGTGACATGCAGCTATACTACAGGTCCTATTATAAAAAAAATGTTGTTTCTAACAGACATTTGTTCTTCACAATTGTCCAAAGTGGCTCAAGGGTCATGCTTTGAATTTTTGGGGGCATTTTGCTGTGACATGCAGCTATACTACAGGTCCTATTATAAAAAAATGTTGTTTCTAACAGACATTTGTTCTTCACAATTGTCAAGAGTGGCTCAAGGGTGATGGTGCTGTCAGAAACAGGAATAGGTAGGACACTGTTAATGGACACATATTGCAAAATGACTTGTTTTTGCAAGATCTTTAACATAGCTATCAATCCCTGTATTGAGACAACCCATTTAATACAATTAAAAAAGAGAAACAAAGACATGGTGGGATTCCATCCTATTTTAAAAATGTGTTTTCTAGAATTAAACTACTAAAAAACTTGCATGTACAAAATAGCTGGTAAAAAATTCCTCTGAATTGTACAAGGGAGGTACAGGAAAACTTGACCAGATGTAGGTTATTCAGAGGACATGGAGTATGGAGCACGGACAGAGAACAAAGTACAGAGACAATTTCCTCCAGCACGTTGAGTAAAATAAGAAAAATAATGCAAAGATAAAGGCACCTGGGTGGAACAGGCGCGTTAACCACCAGTATATCCATTGGAAGCTCAAAATGGTCCGCACACAACGGAGGGGCAGCGCTACCCAGACAGTGACGTAATAATTTCCAGTATGAACACTAAAATGTGTTTTGAAAGACTCCTTTTCCCGGCACTTTTGAATCTGTGGGTCAGACAGGTTTAATGGTCATTCCTGCGGTACAGGACATGATATAGTTCAATTGTCCAGTCAACAAAATGGTTGTTAAAAGACTCCTTTTTCCGGCACTTTTCAAATGTGGGGGTCATGCAGGTTTGGGCTCCATGCTGTGGCCCAGACAGGTAAAAGTCATATGTCCAGTGAACTGAAAATGGTGGTTGAAAGACTCCTTTTCCCGGCACTTTGAATCTGGGGTCTGACCAGGTTTAATGGACATTCTGTCGTAAACAGGACAGATATAGTCAATGTCATTTCAACTAAAATGGTGGTTGAAAGACACCTTTTTCCGCACTTTTTAATCTGGGGGTCCAAGCAATGTTTGGGGCCATGCTGAGGCCCAGGACAGGTTATAGTCAATGTCCATTTCAACTAAAATGGTGGTTGAAAGACTCCTTTTTCAGGCACTTAAAATCTGGTGGTCATGCAGTTTGGCTCAGCTGCGTTTCCAGGACAGGGATATTCAATGACCAGTCAAGTAAGATAGATGGTTCAAATCATACTGCCTTTCTGCACATTTTTAATTTGTATGGGTGAAGCAGGTTTATGGTCCATGCGTGGTGACAACAGGGAAAGTGAATGTGTGTGTTTTTTTTTTCTGTGGCTTTATAACCTACATGTGATGCTAAGATGTTAGCACGTATCCAATTACTTGTTTGTGGTGTTAATTTCAGCTTCCTCCAGCCCTGTTTGGTTTAGAATGAAGGTGTTTTTGCACTCCCATAGACCAATTAATTGTCATCGCTCATAATCGACTGCTCACTATCGACTATCTTGTCGATGATGGTCGACTATCGACCATCGACCGATGTCGATGGTGAACGTAATCGCTCAACACTAATCACCTTACTTAACTGCGATATTAAACTTTTTGCAAAAGTCATTGCCAATAGTGTAAATGAAGTACTCCCACCTCTGATTAACCCGGACCAGGTGGGATTTGTTCAAGGGCGTCAGACTAGGGACGGAATTCGGCGGGTCCTTAATGTCTTACAATTTTTAAATAGGGATAAAACTCCATCTGTTCTCCTTTCTCTCGATGGAGAGAAAGCCTTCGACCGCATCAGTTGGGCCTACCTGCGAGAAGTTCTCCTTAAATTCGGACTCGTGGGCCCGACATTCATGGCTATCACTTCATTGTACACTTCACCCTCTGCTACTGTGTACTCCTCGGGGTTTCTGTCACAATCCTTCAACATTACAAATGGCACTAGGCAAGGGTGTCCACTTTCACCCTTGATTTTTGCTCTGTGTATTGAGCCCCTAGCGGAGATGGTTAGATAATCTCCCCTAGTAACGGGTATTGATATTGGCCAACTTAGCCACAAAGTAAGTTTATATGCAGATGATGTCCTCATTATGTGCCAAAAACCAGATATCTCGGTTCCGACCTTATTAGATATACTCCGACTCTATTCAGACGTATCGTTATATAAACTGAATATTACTAAATCTACTATTCTTTCCATATATTGCTCTCCCCGAGTCCGATCTAATTTATCCCAATTCAACTTCATTTGGTCAGACTCATATATCATGTACTTAGGGGTTAAGATTTTCCCAGACATCTCCGAAACCATCGCATGTAATTGGGAAAAATTATACTCGTCCCTTGCCACTGAAATTGCTAGATTTGGTCGCTCCCCTCATTCCTGGATAGCTAGAATTAGCCTTACCAAAATGCTCTTGCTCCTTAAATTTTTATATTTCGCAAGAGCCCTCCCTTTTACTATTCCTGCAACACTACTACGCAAACTTCAAACAATGTTTTTAAGATTTATTTGGGGGTCCAAGGCACCTCGCTTCAAAAAACAATACCTTTACCTCCTTAAGAAACAAGGGGGGTGGCTGTTCCTAACCTAGAGGCATGCAACATTGCCTTTATCCTGGAACCAGTTTTCCTTCACTGGCATGCCCCTCATTCCCACCACTGGACACATATTGAGAATTCATCGTTAGTTTCAGGCTCTATTAAGGACCATCTTTTAGCAACATCGCTAGGGTTTCCCCAACTTCCCCCCTCACAATATAGTTTAGCTACCACCCAAAATTTGCTTCAGGTGTGGCAGAAACATATAGCGTGTAAGCGTAAACTGCATATTATTAGGAAAAATTGCCCCATATCTATGCTGTATGGAGCCATACCAGACATTCGTTTAGAACCATAGATATCTAGGGGGGTCTGGGTAATTCGAGATTTATTCTCTGAGAGGGTCTTCAGGAAATTTACAGACCTCTCTTCCCAATATTCCTTGCCTAACTCCCAATTCTATGTATATCTGCAAATCAGACATGCAATCTCCTCCATGCCTAGTGCCCCCCCCCCGCAATGCCCAAATCCCCTTTCCACTGTTTCCTCCTGTTAAACAACCTACATATGAAGTGCCTTTCAGCAGCATACTCAACTTTAATGGAGGCTGATTGTGCTGATAAACTTGATTATATGGCTAAATGGGAGGCTGAGATGTCTAAATCTTTCCCAGTTGAGGATTGGTGGAAAGCAGCAACCTCTACCTATAAGCATTCCAAATGCATTAATCATGTAGCCCTATCGAGGAAAATCCATCTCCGTTGGTACCTCACTCCAGTTGAATTGCCCATATTTTCCCAGGGTCTTCTAAAATGTGCTGGAGGAATTGCGGTGCAGCTGGCTCTCTGTCGCATATGGGGTGGCTGTGTCCCATTATCAGGACTCTATGGGCTGAGGTTGAAAGATTGATTCAAAACTTATTATGTTCAAGGTTCACCCTCACGCAAGAACTTGCATTATTAGATATTGGCGTATACGATATTCCACATTCCTACCAAACAGTTGTTCAACATATACTCATTGCCGCCAGATCCACCATAGCTTATCATTGGAAGTCAGCACTTCCACAAAGTTTTATAGAGGTTTTGAACAGGGTCAATATCCAATTCCATAACGAAATAAACCTTACAGTCCCTCCACACTTAATCTCGAAACAGAAACAAAAATGGCAGATTTGGATAAGTTCGTTATACGCTGATTGACTTTCCATACTTACCCTCCACGTCTGCATTCCCCAATCCAGGATCTAGCCTTGTCTCCCTCAGTTAGGGACAGTACGTAGTTTAAAAGAAGAAGATTTATCGGCTCTGCTTGATATGTTTCATATGATATATTAACGGTGTCTGTTTGGTAATACATGGCTTGTTAATGTTGTTTTTTCTTTTCTTATTTTGTTGTTATGTACTATGTAGTACTGGTTGTTTGAGAAAATCTTCAATAAAAACTTTAATGATTAAAAAGAAAATTTCTGTATCCAAATTTAAGTACAAGGTGGCTCTTTGAAAAAAATACTGGGCCGCACCATGTGCAATACAGCTATTTAAAAGTTACACGGACAACAAAAGGTGGTATTTTTCACAAATGAAATACACCAACAGTTACTAGAAAATTTCTGTATTCAAATTTAAGTACAAGGTGGCTCTTTGAAACAAACTGGGCCGCACCACGTGCAATACAGCTATTTTAAAGGTAAACGGATAAGAAAAGGGGGTTTTTGCACCAATGAAATGCACCAACAGTTACAAGAAAATTTCTGTATCCAAATTTAAGTACAAGGTGGCTCTTTGAAAAATATTGGGCTGCACCACATGCAATACATCTATTTAAAAGTTATACGGATAAGAAAAGGTGGTTTTTGCATCAATGAAATATACCAACAGTTACTAGAAAATTTCAGTATCCAAATTTAAGCACAAGGTGGCTCTTTGAATAAAACTGGGCCGCACACCGTGCAATACAGCTGTTTTAATGATAAACGGATAACAAAAGATGGTTTTTACACCAATGAAATACACCAGCAGTTACTAGAAAATTTCTGTATCCAAATTTAAGTAAAAGGGTGGCTCTTTGAAAAAATGGGCCGAAAACCCCGTGCAATACAGCTATTTAAAAGTTCAACGGATAAGAAAAGGTGGTTTTTGCACCAATGAAATACACCAACAGTTACAAGAACATTTCTGTATCCAAATTTAAGTACAAGGTGGCTCTTTGAAAAATTTTGTTTTCCAACAAACTGCAATTTTAGCTGAAAATGTTTAATTTTTACAAGGAATCCTGGTAAAAATGCCCCCAATATTTTGTTAAGCAATTTCTTCCAAGTTCAGCAATACCCTACATGTGAGTGTAAACTGCTGTTTGGGCGCATGGCAGGGTGTATAAGGTGTGTAAAGCCCCCAAAGTACCAGAACAGGTGAAACCTTCCAGAAGTCACCCAATTTTGGATTCAGCATCCCTCAGGGATTTCATCTAGGGGTGTATTGTGCATTTTGGGTTCACAGGTATTCCATAGTTTTTTATTTTTTGCATTGGGCCATGAAAATGGGGTGGAAAAACACAGTTCCGCCATTGTTTTTTGGGCTAAAATTTTACAGCGTTCGCCGTGCAGTATAAATGACAGGATAACTTTACTATGGGGGTCGGTACAATTGCAATGAGATAAACTTTATATAGTTTTTCATGTTTTATTACTTTTACACAATAGAAATAGGTCTATAAAAAATTGTCTTTTTATGTTGTCCTATTCTGATAGCCATAACTTTTTCAGTTTTCTGTATACGGAGCTGGTAATGGGCTTGTTTTTTGTGGGATGAGTTGACGTTTTTAATAGTACCATTATGGGGTGCATATGATGCTTTGATCACTTTTTTTTAAGGTTTTTGTGAGGCATTTTGAAAAAAATACAGTATTCCTGGTATTGTTTTTTTTTTTTTTTACAGCAGTCACCGTGCGGTATAAATGACATGCTAGTATTACTCAGTAGGTCGATACGGTTACAGCGATACCCAATTTGTATTTTTTTTTTTTTTTACACAATAAAAACACTTTTATTCAAAAAGGAAAACACGTTTTTGCATCGCCATAGTCTTGAGAACCATAACTTTTTTATTTTTTGTGTATGGAGCTGTGTAGGGGCTTGTTTTTTGCGGGATGAGTTGACGTTTTTATTGGTATCATTTTTTGCAGGACAAGACTTCTTGATCAGTTTTAAATCCGTTTTTTGGAAGGCAGGGAGTAGAAAATACTGCAATCCTAGTAGTGTTTTTTATTTCTAACAGCGCTCACCGTGCAGTATTCATAACCAGTTAGCTTTACTCTCTGGGTCGATACGATTACGGTGATACCCAGTTTATATAGTTTTTTTATTTTGAAGCACAAAAAGTGTTTTATTGTGTAAAACAATATTTATGCATCGCTATCTCTTGAGAGCCATAACTTTTTTATTTTTCTGTATACGTGTAAGGATGTTTGTTTTTGCGGGATGAACTGACGTTTTAATTGGTACAACTATAGGATTTGTATGAGTTTTTGATCGCTTTTTATTCCATTTTATGTGCTGCAGAATGAACAAAAATCGCAATTCTGTGACTGTTTTTTGTTTTTGTTTTTTACGGAATTCACCGTATGGGTGAATTAACGTGACTTATAGGGTGGGTCGTTATGCACGCGGCGATACCAAATATGGGTACTTTATTTATTTTTGACCCTTTTTTTGGGGTGTTTGGGCATTTTTTAAAGGGGGAAAAAGGGGGCGATGTACATGTTTTTTTATTTAATTTTTTTTTTTTAATTTTTTTTAAACTTTTTTTTTTACTTTTTCCATTTTTTCACTTTTCCTCAGTGGGGATTTGTCAGCATGGTAGTTTGCTGTTACAGTGGTAGATCTTTACGCAGCATTACTGCTGTTAGGGTCAAGGTAACGGACACCATCCCATAATGTTTTAGAAAGCACCCCAGGGAGTGGGGAAAAGCCAGCGACGCATCTCAGGCAGCAGGAGCTCAGTCCCCTGCCTGCGCTTCGTGTCCGACCATGGTGGGTTGGGGACATCGAAGCGTTAATCACCCTCGGCCGGAGCCACTTCCGGGCCATGATGGATGGGCTAAACCAGCGGAAAATTTCCCCGCGGTTCCATGTCCGGATCGTGGCCCGGCTTGCCCGAAAGCCCCACCGTCCCCAAAACGTATGCATAGTCCAATGCGGGAAGGGTTTTAATATTCCTTGCATATCTTTTTGCGTGCGGCCCAAACAGTTTCATTTTGTAGTTTTACTTGCCACCTTAGGAAATTAAATATACTGCTTCCGTAGTAATTATATAGCATGCCCTGTTAATTTTTTAACAGTGCCTTGCGAAAGTATTCGGCCCCCTTGAACTTTTCAACCTTTTGCCACATTTCAGGCTTTAAACATAAAAATATAATTTATTTTTTTTTGTGAAGAATCAACAACAAGTGGGACACAATTGCTAAGTGTACCGAAATTTATTGGATATTTGAAATTTTTGTAAAAAATAAAAAACTGAGAAGTGGGGCGTGTAATATTATTCGGCCCCATTACTTTCAGTGCAGCAAACTCACTCCAGAAGTTCAGTGAGGATCTCTGAATGATCCAATGTTGTCCTAAATGACTGATGATGATAAATATAATCCACCTGTGTGTAATCAAGTCTCTGTATAAATGCACCTGCTCTGTTTAAAGCGCAGAGAGTTCTGTTTAAAGCGCAGAGGGTTCTGTTTTAAAGCGCAGAGAGCATCATGAAGACCAAGGAACACACCAGACAGGTCCGTGATACTGCTGTGGAGAAGTTTAAAGCCAGATTTGGATACAAAAAGATTTCCCAAACTTTAAACATCCCAAGTAGCACTGTGCAAGCGATCATAATGAAATGGAAGGAGTATCAGGTCACTGCAAATCTACCAAGACCCGGCCTTCCTTCTAAACTTTCATCTCAAACAAGGAGAAGACTAATCAGAGATGCAGCCAAGAGGCACATGATCACTCTGGATGAACTGCAGAGATCTACAGCTGAGGTGGGAGCGTCTGTCCATAGGACAACAAACAGTCGTACACTGCACAAATCTGGCCTTTATGGAAGAGTGGCAAGAAGAAAGCCATTAATCAAAGATATCCATAAAAAGTTTCATTTAAAGTTTGCCACAGGCCACGTGGGAGACACAACAAATATGTGGAAGAAGGTGCTCTGGTCAGATGAAACCAAAATTGAACTTTTAGGCCACAATGCAAAACGATATGTGTCAGGGCTGGGCAGCGCTCGGTTTGCAGGGAGCAAGAGTCTGCAGCAGCTGATCAGCAACCCCACCCTGATAGACAGTCTGCTGGGAGCTGTGTGAGTGACAGAGGTCCAGCCACTCCTGACAGGGGGTGTGTCACACCAGCCAATGGGAGGAGCCGGAGGCCGCTCCAATCAGCTACAGGGGCGGTATCCGGGAAACACATTTAAACTCCCTGCTAGCTGAGTGCTGCGCCTGTGAAATTTCCTGGCTACCTTGTGTTACTTGTGCTTTATATTGTGTTTTGCTTCTCCGTGTACCAAACCTCGGCTTGTTCTCCTGACCCCGGCTTGTCTTCTGATTTTTTACCTCACTGCCGTTCGTGTTTAACCTTGGCTTGTTTACGTTTATCCCTCTGGTTCTGATTTGTGGCTTGGGCGTTCCGATTTGTTATTTACCCGGACTGTCTGACTATTCTTCCTCCTGACGGCCCCAGCACTATAGCAGCACAAGGACTGTCGCCCAGTTGCCGTCTGCCGCCTAGGGCAGCACGTCAAGTAGGCAGGGACAGTGGGCTGGGTTCTAGTCAGGGCTCACTGTACCTCCCTTGACGTGACAGATATGTTTGGCATAAAAGCACCACAGCTCATCACCCTGAACACACCATCCCCACTGTCAAACATGGTGGTGGCAGTATCATGGTTTAGGCCTGTTTTTCTTCAGCAGGGACAGGGAAGATGGTTAAAATTCTGGAAGAAAACATTATTGGTATTGCTGCATTTGTAAAAGTATGATCTATTAAAATATAACATCATTTAACGTGTACACTGAACACCATAGAAGAAAACATTGTTTTTTGGGTAATTTCACGTCCCCTGTATCCCAAAATGGTACCAATAAAAACTACACAATAGTTACCCTCACACAAGTTATTGCTTGCAGAAAACGGCGCTGCAGTGCAATTTTAAGAGCTAGAGAATGTTTGTATTTTTTTAAAAGACTAGAACATAATGAAAACCCTACATATATGGTATCACTGAAATCATTGTGCGTCCAAAGGACGCACATTCAGTTAGTCCTTGGCTCCACTGCCATCAGTATCGACTTGGGATCTTAATGGTCGGCGGCGGATGGCGGCAGCGCCAGGGACCAATTGGCAGCAGATCCTTCAAAGGGTATTCCAATCTTACGCATTTATGGTACATGAATAGGATATACCATAAATGTGTGATAGGTGCAGGTGCCACCTATCTAGAGAACATGACCCCAAAAGTCTCTGTTGAGGGCGGAGAAGTGGTTGGAACTCTCCCATTAATTTCAGAGTTCCGAGTATAGCCAAGCTCACATATCCTTTCGATATGCCAAAAATGTGTGACTTGGGAAAACCTGTTTAAGTCCGGTAAGTGGCAATTAGCTTGCTGAAGTAAGTATCATTAGCTGCTAACTTTGTAAATGCATTTATTCAATGGATTGGGGTACCATCTGGTAACATCTTAGGTATTCAGGTACATGTATAGATTCTCAAGTCAAGTGATTGAGCTCTGCCAACAGATTTACTGTAGAGATTTGTGTGAAATCCATTTTATTCACGTTAAAGGGATTTTCTTTGGGAAGTGCACAGATTTCTGCAAGCTACATTTTTTTTCTTATTCAAAAGCTTTATTAAGAAGTGAAACAAGTGTTACAACCAAAACAAACATTGGTTCTGCAGAATAACTGGTTAAACAACATAGTACTCATTAGATCCACAGGTGAACATTGCCGAACAACTTCATACACATCACAAACCTATATCAGTTTCTTATTAACAAGGCCTGCGCCGTATAGGTACTCATTAACTGTCGCTCATTGGCACTAATGGAAATGAGACACAGAACAAGAATACTATTAGTATAAGGAGAAATTTGTTCACTCTTAGGGGAACCAGTTGGTTCTCATGCCAAAGAACTGCCACTGGTGCTGGCATACCAATCAAGACCTGCGGACCTTAAAACACTAACCTCAATCGTAACCCTGGAGAGATGAAGTGTCAGAATGATTTAACCACCAAGTAGTGGCTTCAATCCTTTTTGACTACAGCCACCCGCGAAAAAGCACGAGTCTCCTCAGTCAGCACCACCCCGTCTTATATCTACAGTCTACTTGCCTCATATCTCTGGTGAATTCAGGTCTCGTATGGCATAAGTTCTCAGATATTCAAAGAGGTATAATCCAGCGATGTACAGAAGGTGACCCAGTCAGACCAAGTTGCCCTAAACCTGTCCGTCTGATGTTCCCTATCTGCCCTGATTTCCTCCATGCTTTACAGGAAGAAGAGTTCCTTATACCAGTCAGCTATAGAGGGAATCCCTGTGGATCTCCAAATTCGAGGGATCAATACTCTGGCCGCACTAAGCATAAAGATGATCAGGCTCCCCTTAAGCATACTGATCGGAAGAGGTATAATGCTCAAGAGCAATACCTTCGGGTCATTCTGGAGTTTTATCCCTGTGGTCAAATGGATCACTTTAATTACCTTATCCCAGAAACCCTGTATTTCGGTACATTTCCACCATATGTGGATCATTGTGCCCTCCTCTAGACAACACCTCCAGCAGCTACTCGGGACAGAGGGGTAGAGATTATGGAGCAGGGCGGGGACTCTATACCATCGAGATAAAATTTTAAAGTTCCGTTCCTGCAGCCTGCACGAGACTGTTGCTTTGCAGGAGAGTATACTAGCTTTCTGCCAATCTTCCTCTTCTATAGTCTCCTCAAGTTCCCTGGACCAACTGGACTGGTAAGCCGGCTTGTCCTCTGCAAGGGATCTCAGAAGTAAATCGTATACTCTTGAGATTGCATGGTCATAGGGGAAACTACCTGTGCACATCTCTTGAAAAGGAGTCAGATCTCTATGGAGGTTCATAGTGGACCTATACCTAGCATAGAAATGAGCAATCTGGCTGTAGTTGAACCAAGAGAGGGAGTTTATTGAAAGCACACCCTGTACCTCTGATAGTGGTTTCAAAGTCTGCCTATCTAGAGGTCTTTAAAAGTCAGCCGGTCCTCACATCTCCTCCTGCCCAGAGGGGGATCAGCTAGCGCCAGGGCTGGGTTGTGCAGAACCGGTGTAAGGGGACCATCCGGGGAGAAAAGGCACGAGGCCACCCCATACCTACGCCAAACCAGAAGGAAGATCTGCGTCACCCAAGGAAGAGACTCCACTTCTCTTTTAGATAAAGCCGAGGCCTTCAGCCAAGGAAGGTGGGATAGAGGAGTTCTGGATATTTTTTCTTCCAATTGCACCCATCTCTTAGAGAGTCTCCTACGATAGTGATCTAAAAATCTGACAGAGATAGCTGCTAAGTAGTATGCCCTAACATCAGGTAGAGCTAGTCCCCCCTCCCGTCTGGGTCTAGTGAGAGTCAGCCTCGCAATCCTGCCCCCCCCCCCTGCCAGATAAAGTTCCGCAAGCACTTATCCAGAGCACTGAAAAAGGCCCTCGGTAACATAATGGGGAGCGTTTGAAACAAGTATAACACCCTGGGCAGGACGGACATCTTGACAATATTTATGTGACCCACCCAGGAAAAGTTCTTACTATTCCATCTAGCCAAGTCAGCCGAAAGGGAGTTTAGAAACGGGGTAAAATTCAGCTCCTCCGTTTTACAGAGCTGAGTTGGAATGCAAACTCCTAGATATTTAAAGGCCTCCTTTGCCCATTCAAATGGAAAATTCCGCCTCAAGAGCTCAACCATGGACTCTTCTAGGGAAATATTGAGTGCTGTGCACTTCGTCAAGTTGATTTTGAAGTTAGATAGGGAACCAAAAGCTTTCAAGGTGGTCATTAGGGAAGGCAGAGACGTCAATGGCTGAGTAATGTAGAGGAGAAGATCATCGGCGAAAGCCGCACACTTGAAGTGCTCTCCCTGAAGCTTGACCCCCTGAATGTCTGGATTATTCCTGATCTCCTGTAGCAGGTGTTCCATCACCAGGACAAACAGAATGGGGGATAAAGGACAACCCTGCCTGGGGCCATTTCGTATGAACACCAGAGACGATAGCGAACCATTGATTCTAATTCGAGCACTAGGATTCTGGTACAGGGCCATAATACGCTGGAGCATTACAGGACCCATCCCCAATTGCACCAGAGTGGCACGCAGAAAAGACCAATCTACCCTGTCAAATGCCTTCTCTGCGTCCAAAGATAACAGCATGCAGGGCACCCCACTTCTACGAGCCTGGTGGATCAGTGAAAAGGTCTTCAGCGTGTTATCACGAGCTTCTCTCGATGGTACGAAGCCCACCTGATCTAGACCTATAAGGTCCTCAAGTATCGTGTTAAGACACATGGCCAACAGCCTTGCAAACAACTTCAGGTCCATGTTTAAAAGGGATATCGGCCAGTAGCTCGAACAAAGATGGGGGTTCTTCCCCTCCTTGGGTACTACAGTAATGTAAGCCTGTAAAAATTGGGGCGGAAAAGCCTTGGCGGTTGAAACGGAATTGAAAGAGTCTAACATAGGTCCAGCGAACTCTTCCCCTAGTACTTTATAAAATTTGGTTGTGTAACCATCTGGCCCTGGGCTTTTGCCCAGTGGAGTGGATGCCACCGCCGAGGCCAGCTCCTCCTTTGAAAAAGGAGACTCCAGAGCCGCTAGTCTTTCTGGGGAAATTCTAGGAAGTGCCGAGCGTTTGAGGTAGTCAGCCAATTTAACAGGGTTACCTGGAGATGACGCCTGTGGGAGGTTGTATAACTCGGCATAATATTCACGAAAATTTTCCAAAATTTCCATAGTGAGGTGGGTCAATGTACCTGTTTTGGCCTTTACCGCTGAAATAAAGAGTGATGCCCTCTTGTCTCTCAGGGCTCTAGCCAGCATGCGCCCCGGCTTGTTACTCCATTCATAAAAGGAGTTCGCGCAAATCTGCCTATACCTCCTTTGTTTCTGATCAAGCAATCTACAGATATCATGCCTAACTTGAATGAAGTCTTTATAGACCGACTCCTCACCCGAGCTCTTATGTTCGGATTCCAAAACATGTAGTCTATCCAACAATCCGCCCAATTTTGCGGCTGCCTCACGTTTGAGCTTAGAGCCATGCTTAATTAGGACACCCCGTAGCACACACTTCAGGGATTCCCATTTTATCTGGGGGGAAGAGGCGCCGTTTTTGTGATCAGCCATGTAATGCAGCACAGTCTGCTTTAGCTCCGCCAATCATAGCGGGTCATCCAGAAGTGATTCATTTAACCTCCAAGAAAAAGGCCGCCTATTGCCCAAAGGTAATTTCAGGGTGCAGGATATTGGCGCATGATCCGAATGCAGTATGTGCCCTACGGATGGAGGCTCCCCGAGTTAGAATCTATTTTGGGACCAAGGTCGAAAGAACTATATATTCTCAGGAGATGCTTAGTCAACGGACCAGCATCTCTAGCAAAAGGCCAGTCGCCTCAATAAGCAAACGACATTGTATTTTCCAACTAACATGTGAGTAAAATGAAAGAGAGACCCTCAAGGAGGGACATTGTGAGGGCGACCCCTCCGCCATTCCTCAAGGCATTTGGAGAGGTAGGCTCCTTCTAGAGTAGTCTCTCAGGTCCCCTCTGTCCAGGAGATTTCTCGGATTCTTCCTCACTCGTTGTGGCAGCGCAGGAGAGTTCAGTCTTTTAGACAGTCCCCCTTCTTTGTCTCGTTGCGGAAAGAGGGGCGCTGCATACATAGCAGTGTCCAGTCCGGGAGGGCCGTATGTTGCAGCCCCAGAGATGACAGGAATGAGGGCAAGTCTGCAGGCGATCTGACGGAGAGCATCTCCTCTCCCTTTCTGACTTGTAAGGCAAAGGGGAATCCCCATCTGTATGGGATGTTACGTGATTGGAGGATGGATAGTAACGGCTTCATGGTAAGTCTGAGACACAGAGTGCGTCTTGAGAGGTCTGGAAACAGAGAGATCTTTGTACCCTCATATGTGATATTTGGGATCTCCCTTGCCTTTCTCAATATGGACTCTTTGACCGAGTATAGGTGCACTTTACAGATCACATCTCTAGGTCGTGTATCATCAACACTTGGTGGTCTGAGGACACGATGGGCCCTACCTAACTCAATCGAGTCCTCAGCATTTTTCCCCAATATACTATTGAAGATCCTTGTAAGCGTCAAGTTCAGTTCCTGTGGTTTGATGGACTCTGGGAGGCCCCGAATCCTGAGATTGTTTCTACGATTCCTATTCTCTAGGTCGTCTATATGTTCAATTAGAGATTGCTGGATATGTGCTTGGTTATCAATGGAGGCCTGCATATCTGCAAATTTTTGCTGTACAGATTCTTGAAAGTTTTCCAGAGTCTTTACTTTGTTTTGTAGAACAGTAATGTCTGCTTTGACAGGCTGAAGCTCAGAACGCCACGAGGCTTTCAGGTCTTGGGCTAAAGCTGTTAAGTCACCTTTCACTGGCAACAGTGAGAGTAAGGCTTGCAATTCAGGGTGGTTTTTGAGGGCTAACAGTGCCTCATCAGCAGGCATTTGTACAGGGGTTGAGACTGTATTCGGCACATGCAACCTTGCATTGCTAGAGATGGAGAGTGCAGGGGAAGCAGAGTGTCTTGAATGCCCAGTATTGGAGCCATCCCCAGTCAGGCTGTCCTCACGAGATAACTGGGTCTCTCTCTCCGGTGAATAATTAGGGGTAAATAACTGCGGGCTCAATCTGGGAAAGTTCTGATGGCCTGGGGACGCAAACAGAGGGGAGCAGGGCTGAGAGTCCCCTAGATCCGTTCCCTTCTGGGGCCCGTAGCGTGACTGCCTGGCCAGGCATTCCTGTGCTGTTATTTGCTGTGCAGGGGTCTGTATATGAGGCATAGTGTCTCTGGGCCCCCCTCTCCCCCCCGCTCCGCCGACCTCTGCTCCTCCATGTCACTGCCCTTGTACCTGTCCCCTTCTCCAAGGGGTGTAGAGGGGCTGCTGGGCATCCGGTTCGCTGCGGTGTCAGGCATCTCCTGCTGTGAGGACTGGATCTGTGCAGAGACGTCCATCGGCGCGCCCTGCTTCTGCTTCCCGCCACACGCTGTGTGCGTCCTGGTTCCGGCAGCGTCTCCTCTGTCCACCGGCCTCTCTCTTCCTCGCGGGTCCTCCGCAACTGCAGCGGTACTCACCGCCGGGGAAGGGGTCCCTGTGGCAGCGCTGCTTCGATCCCTCGGAGATCTCCGGGTGCACGGGTGAGTAACAAGTCCCGGCTCCTCTGCGCCTGCCTCGCCGTACGGCAGGCGATGGGGAAATTGCCGCCCTCTCGGCGAGACGCCTGTTGACGGGGTCCCATTTTAGCAGGTTATAAACCCCTCTGTATCATATATCTCTGCAGGAGTTCCACCACACGTGTCTTTACTCCTCCGTAGCAGGCCACGCCCCCAGCCTGCAAGCTACATTTTTATGCACTGAAAAGTTGCAGACATTTCTGCAACACATCTGCCATATAATAATTTCATTTAACTGTATAATACATTTACCGTATGTGGACATATAGTTCGTGCTGCATTTCTGCTACATAGGTGGCGGGTGCCGCTGACTCCCGCCGGTAACAGCCCGGAATGGAGCCGACCCCTTAGACACCACGTCGAACATGGCTGCAGCGTCTAAATGGATGAGAAAAAATAAGATTGCGGGCCCTTCGCTGTCATGTTTTCTGATTTACTACTTCCTGCCTCAGGAATGTTTGGTACACTCTATTGCATTGTATTACAATGCAATAGGCTGTATAAAAGTTCAAATCACTCCCCTTTTGCCACTTTACAAATAAAAAAAAAATTATAAAAAAGTTACACACATTTGTCCGATTTATTAAAATATAACATGCTTTATCCCGTATGCTGAACACCATAGATGAAAAAAAAATTCCACATCCCCTAAAAATTGATAAAAAATGTTGCATGTAGGGGTCAAAATTTGATCCTGGAAACTATAAGCCGGTAAGCTTAACCTCTGTTGTTGGTAAAATGTTTGAAGGTTTTCTTAGAGATGCTATCCTGGATTATCTCACTGAAAATAAATGTATAACCAGTATCGGACTGGGGGGTCTGGGGCCCACAGGGGAGTTGATCTTGGGGGGCCCACCCTACTGTACATGAAAATATTACCGGCCTCTCAGACAAAAATGCGCCCATTTTTACCACAAAATTTACAGTGTGCAAAGCAGAACTGAAATTGGAGTACAATAGCAAGTGAGTCACACATATGTCACAGTCTAACATTTCATAGACACAGGGCTAAGTAGCTCCATCCATATCCCCCGCCACCCCACATACAATATCCCCCTCCACCCACATCAAATATGCCCCTCCACCCACATACAATATCCCCCTCCACCCACATACCAATATCCCCCTCCAGCCCACATACAATATCCCCCTCCACCCACAAAACAATATCCCCCTCCACCCACATACAATATCCTCCTACCCCACATACAATATCCCCCTCCACCAACATACAATATCCCCCTCCACCAACATACAATACCCCCCCTCCACCCACATACAATATCCTCCTCCACCCACATACAATACCCCCCTCCACCCACATACAATATCCTCCCCCACCCACATACAATATCCCCCCCCTCCCACCCACATAAAAATTATCCCCCTCCACCCACATACAATATCCCCCTCCACCCAAACATACAATATCCCCCTGCACCCACATACAATATCCCCCACCATGTTTCCCTTGGTCACACACCTCACCACCTCCTAAAATAAACACCAGCAAGAAAGCAAAAGTGTAACTCCTATCACAGGGTCAATTAGGGACACATGTACGCTGGCATTACACCGGTGCCGATATAACCTACAACCCCCGCCATAATAGAGACCACATAGAGGTCAAACACATCCCTAAAGAAGCATTTATGCTATCTATCATACATGAAAAAACTTTGAGACTCTGGGTTCACATATCATGATCAAACATGTTTAAGCTGCCCACGACTTCAACGTGGTCTCAAATCGGCAGTCCTATCCTATTTTACCTCTCAATCGAGCCAATCAAAGGGCCCCTCACTGGTCACCGACCTCCATTATTCAAAAGAGAAAAAATAAAAAACACCCAACCTGCAAAGCTGCCCTTCTTATGACAGCCTGTGAGAGTGGGCGGGGACAGAAACCCAAAATGGAAGCACCCTTCCTGCCCGATTTGAGACCACGTTGAAGTCGTGGGCAGCTTAAACATGTTCTGATCATGATATGTGAACCGAGAGTCTCAAAGTTTTTTTTGATGTATGAAGATAGCATAAATGCTTCTTTAGGGATTTCGACGTAGTGTATTGCCCTTTTTGCAGAAATGTGCCGCTGGTGGCGGTCTGTGTGTGTACATGTAGACTTTAATGTGTGCCGCAGCCCTGCCAGTGGCACCCAGGTTTGCATACGTTTTTTCAGAAATGTTTTTTGTGTGCAGAAACATACGTTATACTTGGTGTACATTGATTTTAACATATATGGAAATGAAGGGTGCTTCCATTTTGGGTTTCTGTCCCCCCCCCCACTCCACAGGGTTCAAAGAGGGCAGCTTTGCGGTTGGGGGTTTTTTTTATTTTTTTCTCTCTGAAAAAAGGGGGGGCGGTGACCCA